>JBBMJZ010128862.1:0-21656 GCA_037833815.1 Zingiber zerumbet | reverse complement strand
GAAAAATAGCCACGAAATATCCCATGGCTTCCCCTAATGGTAAGCCTCCAAATATTCCCCATCAAGATTCAAAACCAAAATCATCACACATCGCTAAAAAAAAAAAAACCAATAAGACGGCCTCAAAGCCAATCAACTGTTAACTCTACCCGAACCTTGATAGAAATCGAAATAATCATGAGAGAAAGAGAGAGAGAGAGCATACAGCAAAGTGGGCGAGATTGACAAGCGTCCAGGCCGTTCCAGGGGCGCAGCTGAAGAGGGAGAGCACGAGAAGCCAGGAGAAGAAAAGAATGAGGATGTAGGTCGTCCAGACACCAGGGTACATAAACCACTCCGTGTTCTTGTTCAGATCCGCCGGCGGAACCGCCTCCACATAGAGCTTCGGCATCATGCGCGACGCCGCCTCTTCTCCGATCTCCAGGCGCAGGAGCTGGATAGATTATGGCTAACCAAAGAAAGGGATTTCGGAATCCTGACGACGGAAGCGATTGGAAACCACCGGAGCTGCAGAAGGGTTCGAAGAATAGGACGCCAGAGCCAGAAGAGGAAAAGAAGAAGGGTAGACGGAACGGCCCTGCGTTAAATTTAGGCTACTGTTGATAGCGACAAACAGTTCATTCTTTTCCGTTCTTATTCTAAATTATTATTATTATTATTTTTAATCTAAATATTTAAGTTCTCAAACCAATTAATTAATTTTGATTATGACCGATCCGATCCGATTTACTGAAATTCCCCATCAACCAGCGGAAGTTGCGTAACCAACACTCAAAATAGCTTGAGAAATTCGATTGTTTAAAATGAACAAGCAAGTCGAAAAAAATCACTTTTAATTTTTTTATCTCAATAAATGTAAATACTCGAGATAGCTTGATATTAGCTATACATCTTTGGAAATTTTACATGATCCATAATCGATTCGGTGTCCAAATCGTCCGATCCTATGATCGGATTGTGCAATCACTGCCATTTCTGGCTTGCCCCAGTAAACTCGGCGGCGAAGGCTGAGCCGAAGCTGGTCACCAGTGAAATCTGGCCCTTCTGCGGCCCAACTCATCTGTAGATACGTAGAGAACGAATAAAAAATAATAAAATATTGCGTTAAAAAAATATCCCTCGATTTTATATCAAATTTATTCGGTTAGATTTTAAATTGATTGCTAAATACTACTAATTACATTAGTTTTTTTTATATTTTATTTGACTACGGAGTGAGATGCCCTTCCAAACAAGTAACAGCCTCAGGATGGTCCCGATTCGAATCACTCCATCCGCAGAGGAATGTGCGTCGACGCACAACTGCACGAGCAGCGGCATGCATGCGCAGCTTAATTAATCATTCAAGTAAAAAATAAAACAACAACAAATTACTGAGGTAAAAAAGAGGAGGATTATATACAATTTACTGGACCAGTCGAATATAATTAATGAACTGAATCCGATCCAACATTTAGCAGAAGGGCAGTGAAGTGCAAAGGCGAGCAAGGGGCAGTGAAAGTCACATGGCTCATCTCTGCTTTTCGTGGCCATGGTGTCATGCACAGGCACCAGTAACGCCCTGCCCCCTCTTTTCACCGCCCACGTCCCTTTCTTCAAAAGAAAAGAAGAAGAGGAGCTAGCACTTTCCTAGGCCATTGACCTCGCAGTGGACGGCCATGATTAAGGAGGGGGACACTTTCTGAAGCTCGAGCAGACAGAATTATAGGGCTCGATGCCAAGAATAATGGGAACACCTTTGTGCTTGCAGCGGCTTGCTGCACTGGTCCATCACCACCGATTGGGGTTACTTATGGCTAGGGTTACGACTAGGGTTTAAGGTGGGAGAGGGAGGGAGGCCACCATATGTGTCCATTAAATTGTCCATTAATGAACCCTAGAAATATTCCTTTTGGCAGGTCCTCAATCATTGTGAACGAAGATGATTGGAGTATTAACAGCCAAACAATCGAGCACAGTGGTCCTTGCCCCGAGAATAATTTTAAATAAAACTTCATTAACATTGCTAATAATGATAATTTAGAGTTAGGAGTGCTGTTCTACGATCTTTAGTCAAGATTCCAACACGCATATCCTGTGGGGCTTATCATTTTAAAGACAGAGAAATTAAAGGGGACGACACGTCTCTTGGCTTCTGAGAAAAACTAAGTGAAATGGCATTCTCACATGATGGATGATCCCCATACTTTCTCACTGTGCACCTCGGATTCCAAGCCCATTGTGGCTCCGAGAGTGACAAATTATCTTTAAAGCTTCAGAACAGGACAAGGGCCTTCAGCCATGCCTTCGTTCATGGACACATGCACAGTACTTAACAAACGAGTAGACTTCACTGGTAATTCACAGCAACCAAAAGTATCAGAGTAGCGGCATTATGCCTCTTCTTCTTCTTTCTTCTTTCTTCTTTCTTCTCAAAAGTATCAGAGTTTGATAGCGAGGACTTTCAGATTTCTTTTCCAGTGAAAGAACCTGTCTCCAGATGATGCACAGCCCCTAAACATTCCTTTTTCTTCATGGTTTAAGTCTGATAAGAGCTTAGAATTCAGATTTAAGGTTTTGTGTAAGGAATACTGACTGCATTTGCTCAGTGACTTGTGTGGTCAAAGGAAAGAACTAGACATTGCCAATCTCACGCCTATCTCTGTGTTGGAGTAAAGAGGAGCACATAGTGCACAAAGGCTTAATCATTGTGTTCACAGACGAAGGTTAATTTATTATTGTTATTTCAACAAATATTAGGAGATGCTTATGAGTTTTAATAATCAATAAAGATAAGATATGCACAATAAATGGGACTTAATACAAAATCTTAGAATTAATTATTAAGGATTGATTATGAAAACCATATTACAAAATTTGTTGAATATAATTTTATATGAAACAAGAACTTATCGTCCAATGTAACGCTTCCATCCGCCCGTTTTTTCCGCAACCGAAAAACCGGGTTTTTTTTGTCTGTATCGGGTTCGGCCCAATATCTACTTGAACCGCTCCGCTCTCTCACTGCGAGGCCACAGCCAACAAAGGGAGAGCGAGAGAGCGAGTCTGAGCTTGAGCACGCAGGAGAGGCCGAGGCCAGTGCTTGAATAAGGCGACGACATTTTAGGGTTCTTTTTCTTCTACACTTCCGCGTATACTTCTCTGCTTTTGCTCCTCTTCTGATCTAGGTGCGAGGAGGCGATCTCCCTGACGGCGGCGGAGCCGGCGGTGAGGTAGGTGCCGTGGCGGTGTGTCCTGGCCTGGTGCCATGTTTGAGGATGGTGGAGACCCGCTGTATCTCTAGTTTGTTCGTATCTGATTCTTAGATTTATCGAATCTTTGGGGCTTGTTTTTATGTCTTAGAGAATCTTTTTGTTTCTTGCGTTAGGAACTGATGTGAGAGTCCATGGATTTGTTCTTTTTCCGGAGGGAGGTTAATTTTGGCTTGCTTCTACCCTATCTTGTCTATCCAAAATCCCCGAGTTGTGGGAAAATGACATGAATGGGAAAGCGATCTCCAGTAAAAAAAAAAAACTGCCTTTTTTTTGTGCGTGCGTGTTTTGAACATTCTTCAACAATGGTCCTCATCGACATTTTCTTTTGTCGAAACATATGTTTTGGTTCAGAACTATAGTGCTTATGGTTGATAGCGAATATTCCTTAGTGGATGACTCGCTTGATGGTGTTGGCTTTGGCTTACTTTTGCCAGATGACTTTCCTCTTCACACTACGGTAGGGGAAAAAAAAATATTTGCTCTTTCTTTCCCCTTCCTGGTAAAAGTTCCTCCTTTTTAGCCAAAGCAATAGGGATGACCATTTTTTCTGGTTATCCCTAGGTCCTTAGGTTCTTGTCCTGCTAGAAATAAACTCCTTGAAATTGAATTACAATCACTCATGCTCAAAATATTTCAGATCTAGAAGAGATTGTGAGTGTGCATGTTCCTTTATCATTTTTTTTCTTTTTGTTGTTGTTGAGTTTATCATGCTTATTTTTCTCTGCTGTTTTCATTGATTTTATGTAAGAATAATACATTTTGTTCCATATCTACTGATCCCACGTAATCTCAAGTGCTTAGTGGTACTTCTTCATTGTTATTAGTCATTTTTGCATAGTGCAGCCAAATTCCTGTTCTGACAAATGTTTAACTTCCTGACATTCTTTGTATATTCTCCAATCAATGTATATACACTTTTCTTCGCCACTGTTCTGAACAATTGCATATTGTTAAGGTATATATCTGTTGTTTATGGACTCTGGTCATTTACCACTTCAAATATCCAAATGAACATACGATCTCTAAGTACCATGTTGAATAGTTGCAAACAGTTAATCATTGACGGTCATCCTTTCCTGTTTATTTTCAGGTAGATAGTTGATGGAGAGTTTATGGATGAAATTCTAAATTTGTTCATTCGGATCTCACTCAGTTATCTCCTCTGAGCAACTCAAGTTATCTAAGGTAATACGGGATATTTACATATACAAAGGATTTCCTATACCTTGTTAATCATAGAAGTATGATGCCTTTTTCTTGTTTCTGAAGGAAAAAAATTTCTCCATTACATCATAACAGATTGAGTAAAAGTTTGTAGGTTTATTAAGAATATCCAATTGGAACCTTAAGAAATTGTTTAGAAACACAAATATTTGTAAGCCAAATGGATATTTGACATAAACTTCAAATTCTCATTTTCTTTAGATTTATGTATATTTCCATGATATTTCATACTAGGAAAAACTAAAAAAATCATTTATTGTTGTTCAATGTTCATTAATACTACTGCATGTGTTTGTTTGTTCCAAAGATGATAACCTTTGAAATTTGCCTACACTCTTTGAGTCCTCATCACTGCAATTAGCTTAGGATTCTCTTTGTTGTATAATATTCACTGCTGTGCAAGTTAAAAATTTCTCTTAGTGTAATTTAAACTGGTGATTTCTGTCATTTGCACTTATTTGCAATTAACAATGGAAATTGTACTCTATACTAACTCATTTACATCCCCAAAGCTTTATTTTGGGAACTAGATAGATGTGCTTTTGAGTTTTGATGAAGATGTATCCCATAAACAAGCTTTTTCTATATGGATATTATGGAATCATAGAGAATATAGAAGATAGAGAATGATTTTTAACTGAGAAAAGGTGAAATTTATCAATGAAATAAGTGTTGATTTGAGTATAAGAATATAAATATTATATCATGACACAATTTTTTATTAAGGTGGACGGTTTCACAAGGATACTTGTTTAAGGTCATTATGTCAATTTCAAATTTTCAGAATTATGCAGAATACGAAATTATCTATCTTTCAATATCTTGAATTGCTAGCTAGATATGCGGGCTTTCCCTTTGCATACTGTAGTACACGTGATGTTTTTTTAAGTACAAGGAAAATATTCAGTTTGTTTATGTAAGATTATGAGTAATAGTTTGAATAAGGAGATTCGTTAAGTCATTGTTTATTTTCTATTTTGAGTGTCTATCCAACATTTATGAGCAACATACTCTGTTCATAACAAGTTAACTATCTTGTGCACATTAATACATCCTGTGAGTTGAAGCTTTAGCTTTTGAATTACTTAGCTCCCTTGTTTTTCAAACATGAATGCATTTCTCAAGCCGACTCCACCTAGTGGGATAAAGCTGAGTTTTTGTTATTAATTGCATTTCTCAAGAATTTGATTAATATAATGATGCACAGGCATAATATGTTCCTGATATTTGAAATTTTGATCTAGCAAAGAGTTCATTTCTGCTTATGGAGAATTTGTCTGGGCATTTCCAATATGTAGATACTCGTGAAGCAATGGACTTTCATGATCAGCATGAAATATTCAGTTTTGCAAGTTCCTCTGCAGATCCTTATTCTTGCTATCAGAATGCTAGTACCTTCCATGAAGCTTTTGGAGAGCAGTTGAATAACACTGATTCTTTAGGTCCTATCTCTTCTCCCAACATCTATCCTCTAGGATCTTATTATAGTTCCAGTACTCGTAATGCCATGAGCCCTCATTTACTAGAATCAGTAGCTCAATCTACTGATGATTCGAGAGACTACTACAATTCATTCCAGAAGACATCCTTTATGGTTGCAAACTCCTCAGTTCACTTCACAGAACTCCAGGACTCAACCATCGTGAAAAATCCAGTACAAGTGCCGCCTAACACCAAATTACAGTCTATCTCTGACTGCCCTGAAATTTCAAGCATGATGTTCTTTAAGACAGACAATTACTTGAACAATTTCACAAATCCCCACCTGATGATAGGGCCAGGGCTGTCATCTGGTATTATGAATTACTTGTTTCATAAAATTTTGGTTTTTAATATTCATTTTCATTGTATTAACAAATTGTGAGAATCTTTTGCAGGTTCTGCTTCCTCTAATAGATTTGCGCCACAGGATTCAATGCCTAAAGCAAAGCTTTCTGAGATTGCAAAAGCATGCATATATGGTAAAGCGTTCATTTAGTTGATATATATGGCTCAAAACTTTCCTTTTTCTCTTTTGCATCATGAAATATAAATGATATTGTAAATCACTCTCTCCAGATTCCAGATCTGAAAGTTCTTTATTATATCATCATAAAGATCTTCCTGTGACTGATGTTTGTGATCAACATTCTGAGCATATAATTGATAAGGCAAGTGCGCAAAAGAATGAGAGTATTGGAGGTGTCCACTCTGTATCATCTAGTCTTGCTGAGAGTGACAACAGTGGTTGCAACATGATTACCAGGTCATCGCAAAAGCAAGTTGAGAATTCCATTTCAGCTGCAGTTAATTCACTGGTTTTAGAGAGTGATAAAAAAGGGAACTCTTCCATAGCACCTATTCAACTACTTTATGATAATGACCAGTTTGATAGTGTGGGACTAGACATGGGTCAAAACAATTTTGCACCTGAACTGTGGGAAAATATTACAATGCCAGTTCACAATAACACTTCAAGTAGAAGCTCCGGCACTTCAGGTTGTCTCTCAGCAATGGAAATGAGCTCAGCCTCGGCTTCTGATAAGGGAATGTTCTCGGACTCTGGTCTTCAGTTATTGATGGATGCTATAGCTGGTGATCATGCCAATAAAGGTTCTGCTCACTGCCCTAGTGCCAAATATGGTAATTCTATTTCTCGACTTAATTTGAGGAGTCAATTTCCTAGTGGATTGGGTGATCCTTCAGTGTACAGAAATCAGGCTCCTTCAGTAGTTCTTCCTTCCGTAAATGTTGCATCAAATCTGTTATTGCCATTCTCTAACTCTGAGATTGTTCATGAATCTCCAAAGGAAGCACTATCAAATTCCAATTTCTGTTCATGGATTGATGATAGTTCCAGTATCAATACTGAGAATTCTGTTCTAAATCAGTCCAAGAAACCTGAAGAATCTACAAAGGCTGTAAAGAAAAGGGCAAGACCTGGTGAGAGTACACGTCCAAGGCCAAAAGATCGTCAACAAATTCAAGATCGTCTGAAGGAGCTGAGGGAAATTGTGCCAAATGGTGCAAAGGTACATTACAACTTGGCAGTTGGTATTGGTTGCCAATTTACTCCTTTTATTTATTGCATTGTATTTTCCTTCGCTAATGTAACAGTGTAGCATTGATGCTTTATTGGACAAAACAATCAAGCATATGCTCTTTCTGCAAAGTGTGACAAAGTACGCCGACAAACTCAAACAAGCCGATGAACCCAAGGTACATATTTGTGACTATATTGTGATTTAGATATTTCCTTAAAAAGCAATATTAAAAATAAATTTGTTTTACTTGCTACTGATCATTGTTTGAGTTTTAAGATTATTGGTGAGGAGAGTGGCGTGGTTCTAAAAGACAACTCTGGTGGTGTTACTGGTGCTGGGGCAACTTGGGCATACGAAGTCGCAGGGCAAACCATGGTCTGTCCAATTATAGTCGAGGATCTGACTCCCCCAGGTCAGATGCTCGTTGAGGTAAAACAATGTAACACTTTTTTTTTTCATTTTCTATTTCCAATTATCTGTGAGCTGGACATTTTTGTGCTGCAGATGCTGTGTGAAGACCGAGGTCTCTTTCTTGAGATAGCAGATATCATACGTGGGTTTGGGCTGATAATCTTGAAAGGAGTAATGGAAACTCGCGAGTGCAAAATTTGGGCTAGGTTTTTGGTTGAGGTAGGTTTGAATCCAAGGAAAGACTAAAATATTGTGCCTCCAGATCTCAATGATCGATATTTTGTGCTCAGAACTCAATGCTTCATTTTCCTTCTATTGTAGGCAAACAGAGAAGTCACCAGGATGGATATATTTTTATCACTCATACAACTTTTACAACAAAATAGCTGCTTGAGATCCAGTGATCTGGCCACTAAGCTCATGGACAAAGGAGCTTCTTCATTCCCTGGTTACCATCAATCTCCCATAGTGAGTTCCAGTTAATCTTAACCAATTGGGATTACCTATGCTCGATGCCAGGCATGCCTCATATAATGTGTCCTGAAATCTGAAGATGGAAGGCTCTGCCATGAAAAACCAGATGGTGTTTAGTAAACGAAAATATTGTCGTAAGCCTTCAATCCTGAAGCAGGTTGATAGGTTTTGTAGTGGTGCCTGTGTAAGCTCCAAGAGAAGCTTGAATCATTGTTCTAGCATGAGATGTCGTGTGCATAGTATCATGCCTTGGGTGTTAAGAATTAGAGAATTTATTGTTCTTGATCATGTAAAGTTGTAGTAAATCTGACCTTTTAGTTATCAATCTAACCTGTTTGAATGATAAAATCTGTTGTCGACTAAACTCCGTTTTATTATGTGGTAAGTTCGATCTAATGCCATGTGTTCGACTTTGAGCTGCATTATTTTGGATGTAGTTTGAGCTTGTCATGCCCTTCAAGTGAGATATAACTCATGTTGTTTAAGCGTAACATCTCTTGGTAGTATATATATAGGGTTTTAATAACTTGCGCGATAGACGGTCCACGATGTCAGTAGATTCAATCCAGACATCCATATATATATATATTATTTTTTATTTTTTATTTTTCTTTGAACTTAAATACTATAATTTAATTAGAAAGTCTAAATTTTAGAGCTAAAATCATGTATGATGTGGGAGTTAGAATTAATTTATATTTATTTACTTTTATTCATGTGGAGAGAAAAGAACCGTCTCTACTTGACGATAAAATATATTTTGCACATGACGGGGGCTTCATTTTTCTTTTAATAGGGGTTTTGGGTAAGAGTTTAGATGGTTCTAACAAACCTATATTACATTATATTTTGAAAAATTAACTAATCAATTATATCCCGTGACATTGGAAATAATATTAACTATGTCAACCCAAGCGCCATAGTCATGCACTAAACAAGCACGTAAGATATTAAAAAATATATATATCTATTAGAATCCAGATCTATAAATTAGACTTAATAAGAGTGTGCTAGGCCCATGTAATAGTATAATGCAATGGCACATTGTATATATAATATAATATAATATATAAATACGCATAAATCAGTGTTGGGACTTTGACGTTCGCTAGAAGAGGGGGGGATGAATAGCGGCTCACCTAACGTTTGCTTCCTACAATGGTTAGCAGCGGAATACAAAAATAAATACTAACAAGAGAAAACAAACCTAACATATTAGATCACAAGAAGAGCTTAAAGGCTTTAGAAGACTACTAATAGGGGTTAACCATCTTTATTTCGTTAACCATGCCCAAGCACCTCTAATAGGGGTTAACCGCCTCTATTTCGTCAACCTTGATCCTTCCATTTCCGTCGGTGCATGACTTCTCGAAAACCTCCTGCTAGCTCAAACCTTCGTCTCGATGGAGAAATCTCACCACAACCTTGATCCAAACACTCTTAGATCACAAGAAAAGCTTGGAGGCTTTGGAAGACTACTAATAGGGGTTAACTACCTCTATTAATAGAGCTCGGGAGGAAACACTTAGCTGTGTTTTCTGCCACCAGTCAACTGGTGCAACCACTAGTCGACTGGTCATAAGTGAAATTCGACCGTTACAAACCAACGGTCGGCTATCAGTCGACTGCTACAGTGACGCTATAGTAACGTTGCAGTAAAACCCTAATCCTAGGATTTGACCCCTCGAGTACATTCACTCAACACTCGTCCTCGCCTGACCAACCTAGAGCTAGCCTTCTAGCCTCCTCCATCAGCCTTGCGTCCCTCGGATGCCTCCCCATCCTCCACGTCTTGCCTTCTGGAGCTTCCATCGGTCTTGTCATTGTTGTCGGGTCTTCCTTTACTAAGAGGTCGTGCCTTCGGGACTTCATCCATTGTCAAGTCACACTTGGAGTTACATTGCCAAGACTACATGCTTGACTTACATTTCTAAGACTACATGCTTGAACTTATACCACCAAAACTCATCCTTGAACTTTCCTCCTTTGCCAAGATCACACTTGGACCATCCTTATTGTACTTGTATCCTGCACACTCACAATGCATATCAAATACAATATAAACCTAACTTAAACTTTTGCCCAAATATCAAAACCTATGGTCACTAGATTGCTCCAACAATTAGTACCTAGACTTATAAATTGAACTTAATAAAGGTGCGCTAGGTCCATACAGCACTGCAATACAAGAGCGACGCTCGAGAATTTCATCAGCAAGCCACTCTAAAGAACTCTCGTTTATAAAAAATTAATTTAATTTTTTATATTAGATATTAAATTAGTAAGAATATATTTATATAATTTACTCTTTGTGGAGTTAGTCATCCTAAAATATAAACTTAAAAAATAACTGTGATAATATATATATAAATATAATTTTATTTTAACTTCATCAAAATTAATTATTAAATCGTCCTCATTTTTAATAAAATATTAAGATAATAACGTAATATTTAAAAATTTCTCCGTAAATATTATTCTTTAAAATTTTTATTTATTGGAAAATAAAGTATATAAAAAATATAGATCCGCCCTTCTAATACCGGCCCCACCGATACCGAGGATAAACCGATACCGAGGGAGGTTTATGGAAAATAGAGTATACAAGATTTATCGAAAGGTAGACTTCGCTCCTATTGCCCCCCTCTCGATCTCTCACACTGCGTTGTTTCTTCCCGCCGGCCACCGCTGCTGCTCACCGTTCTCTCCGCTAGCCACTGCTTCTTCTACCGCACAAATCTGCATGCCGGACGTTCTCCAGACGCCGCGGTTTCCTCGCTCTCCAACAAGGGAGGCAGTCTCTTGCGGTCCTTCCCTGTTTTAAGCAGTTGCCGGAGGCTAAAGCGTGGATCCTAGCAGTGACAGATTGTAAAGCCTCTCCTCATCGTATCAGTGTCATCGATTTATCGGGAATTATTTGGTTGGTCCAAAATGGAGAAGGTGATTGTCGCCGAAGCCAATACTTCTCCCTCTAGCTCCGAACCCAGGATTATTTGCCGAGTGTGAGTTCCAGGTTCCTTTTTTTTTCCTGATCCTCCGTCTTGCAAGATCTAGACTTGTTGGGTTCTGGAAAATTTTCCCTTCTTCAGTTTTGTTATTTATTTATTTATTTATTTTTGATGTGGTAGGGAAGCTTAGGAAGAGTAGGACAACTTTTGTAAGAATAAGATTGATTTTTAGGGGGTTTTTAGGTGTTCATTTTTTCTCTTACACGTTTGGCATATGGAAACTTAATTATTGTGCTTTTACGCTCAGCTCATTGAGGTTTCTATGTGATATTGCTTAACTGTTCGATTTTAATTGCGATGCCTTTCCTTATTCTTTTTAGATGCCAGAAGCAATTTTCTCAATATACCTGTCCTCGGTGCAATTCTCGCTACTGCTCACTTCAATGTTACAAGGTGATGTAACGTTCATCCTTTATCATAACTTTCTCTTTGTTTGCAACTTTTCTTTATATTAAAATGATACAAAGTGTGCAATCTATATTCCATATGCTCAAGATGTTCATTCGGGAATTTTTTAAAGGATTTTCATTTGAGTGGTTGCGGCTGCAGCATTAATTTGAAGGCTTATGCTCTTACTTGATTGTCATGCATCTGCATATCCAATTTTCAGTTGTTTACCAAGAATAATATTAGTGGTGCATTCATCTTGATTTTTGTAGTTTTTCTTAAATTGTGACCTTTTGCTTTGTGTATGTAATTCTATTGGCTGCTTGTGCAGAGGCACAGCCTTCGCTGCACAGAATCTTTCATGCGCGAGAATGTGATGGAGGAGCTGAAACAGGTGCAACCAGATGATGAAACAAAGAGGAAAATGGTTGATATACTGAAAAGGTTCCATTCTGAAGAAGAGATGAACTCTGAAGATGATGGTGGTGGTTTGTAGTAGAATGTTCTCCATTTTATTTTCTGGGTCTCAAGAAATTTTATTTTATTTTTTGGAATGCTTTGATTCAACCTTAGAGCTATTTTATATTGTTGATTATATTATTTATGTTTGAGAAAATTCCATTCAACCTTAGGGCACAATGGTTTATGACTAGGTCACGTAACAATGAGGTTATGATGGCAACAAACTGTAAGCTGCTAGCCTTGTCTTGAACTGATAACATAATTGCTTAGACAAAATGGATGAAAGATGTGTAACTCTTCACTAAGGCATCGAAGTGTCTGAAATAGCAAAATGAGTAGGATTCAATTATGCAGGACAAGAAGGAAGAGAGAGAACAAAGGGTAGGAGGGAAAACACTAAAATAATGAAGATGACTGAGAAATGTGTTTTAAACAGAGAAGATTAAAAGAGGAGCTGAGAAGAGAGATGCAGCTAATCAAATTCCTAATTTTCATGAGTTAAGTCACCCATCTACTCCATTAATTCTTACAATGACCTATACAAGCCAACCAACATGCTTCTCAAGTCTCAACCTACAACTTCAACAAATTGGTTCTAAGAAAATTAACTCAGCAAGATGTTAGAGGCTTATTTCCTCAGAGAGAAGAAACTAGGAAGGAAATCAAGTGACCGGAAAAATTTTCCCAGCAGCACTTTCCTTCCATTTCGTTTGGTGAAAATTATGGAGTGAAGGAAAGACAAAGGAAACCTTTCTTCAGTTTTTGTCTATATTGTTTCTATCTTATTTCTTATTTGGTCGGAAAGATTACTTTTGCGCCCAAGGGAACTCATTTTCCTCTATATTGTTTCTATCCAATTTGGACAGAAAGATTACTTTGCATCCAATGGAACTCATATCCTAACTTAAACAATTCTTTTAAATTTATTTTGATTAATGTTTTTTTTAAAATAATGTTTTAAAATTTAAACTTTTTCTCTCTCTTTCCTTCTCTCTAAGGAAAAAATAGTCTGAAATATATCTCATAATTTCTTATGAATATTTTTCTTTTCTTTCCCTAACAGGTTCGTCCTTTGTAGGAAATGAGGCCTTAATGCATCGCATATTCTCTTAAAGATATTCTTTTCTAAGATCTATTGCTTGGTCTTCATTATATATCATCCTTGTGACCCCATAAGTCATGCTTTTACTAAACTGATGCTTCTTGTTGTTGCATGATGATTGTAAAGAAAAATCAACAAGGTGAGTTTAGGTAACTACAAACCACGTGCTAACCTTTTTTACTTTTTTGACAGAGACTATGCTATCAGAGGAGATCATTCAGAAGGTTTTGTCAGGTATGCCATTATCCTTCCTCTCATATTTATTTGTAATGCAAATCCTTGTGGAACAAATTCATTGAATAACAAATAGCACCTTTGAATGATAAATAGCTTTCTAAGTCTATGAAGTATAACGTAATAAAAAATATTTTTTTTTTTTCTCATCTACTGCATATTCCAGCAATTTTTATTTCTACTGGACCTCTTGGCCCTCTTCAGAGGCTGAGATATCTTAAATCAGAGTCTCCTTTACATTTTGCTAGATCAGAAATTTGCATTCCCTTGTAGGTTTCTTAAACTACACTTATGCCATGTTTGCACAGATGGTAGGAAATCAATTCCATGGATTGATATGGTTTCCAAGCACCCTGTGAAATCAACTCCATAGAATAGTGTGGCTCCCAAGCACAATTTATACTTCTTCCCTTATTTACCTAAGCTGAATGTGAAACCTCGGAAGCGGAAATGGAAACCAAGGATTCAATTTTGACTCAAACTGTGCTTGGGAAGGAGTGTGGGCTCTGCTCAGTAATTCCACTAATCCATGGATTTGATATCCTTCTGATAGTGTAAACACGACACATTACCAATACATTTAGATCATTTCTGTGTCGTTTTGGCATCATATCTCAGCCTTCATGTTGGTTGAGTGACATTGACAACCAGTGTGAGTCTGGGGATTATTGTTTGGGTTTTCCCTTTTGCACACAATATCTGTGTTCAGGACATTGCTGCTTTGTTTGATGTTCTTACAGGATCGTTCTTATTTTAAATTTCCTAGGTGAAGAAATCAAACTTGAAGATTTATCTCCAGAGGAAATCAAACACTTTAGGAGAACAATCGCATCTGGAGAACTTAGCAAACTTATAGAGCCATGGACTCCTTGGTGGAGGAAACCTTCTGCAAGATCTATTTCTCTAAGCCCTGAAGGTTGCCAGCTTGTTAAGCCACTTGATGTTCAATCAAGTACAGTTACTATTAGTGAGATTCCAGTTGGACCAGAAAGTCCACTTCAACCACTCAAGCAGTTGATGCACGGGGAGCCTTCCCCTCTTCTTGCAGTTCATGTGATCGACGTACTGTACAGTTACTGTTTCACACTTCGCCTTTACAATGGGGATTGGCATTCCGACCCTCTGAGTGCTTCCACTATGGCCTTCAGCATGTCAAAAGTACTAGGCGATGTTGGCCGGCCCGAAACTGTAACAGAGGCACTCGCAGCTTGCATGGAGGAAACATGCTCACCCATCTACAAACAAGCTGGAGGTTTTAGTTTCGCAATTGGGCTTATTGATGATGTCATATGCCTTCTTTCATTGGGAACTCACGCTCTCATCTGCTGCTTGTGTGATTTTCAAAGACTCTTTCAAGCTGGTGAAAGAATGCTCAAGTCCGAGAATATCAGTAAGAAGGAAAGAAACAAAACCACTCAAAAACTAAGATCCGCAGAAAGGAAGGTGTATTTCTTGATGTGCTGGGTTCATGAGCAGCCAGCAGAGACCTGGTCGACTTTAGCGGATTTTGTGAAAGTAGAGAAAGCATCTCTCTCACAATTGGATCTTGGCGGTGAAAGTTTGAATGCTGAAAGGAAAAGAATGTCAAAGCCAAATGCTCTCATTCAGGAGGTCTAAAGCATTCATGGCTTTGTAGCTGAGGAAATCCAAGTCAGTGCTTCCATTTTCTGGCCTGTGTTTCTTTGCATCGATATCGATTTTCCTTGCAAAGTTTTTTCACCTGAAACAAATTAAGGCCTTTGGATTACCGCACTCTTCAGTTTTTATTCAGTAGAGGAAGTACTGAATCCACCTAAGCATATATTTTACTACATTTGATTTTCCTATGTGAATCCTTAACTTGTGTAAATTAGTTGATCAGAATTATCCTTGGGATTGCTAATTTTGATACCTCAGGTGTTCATGCTGTCTTTTTTTTATTCGTTTATCAGGTAAATTCGAAGCATAGTTTATGCTTCAATTTCCAATAATTAGTGCTATTCATAATATTTTATCCCTGATATTAATTAGAATGTGAAAGACATGTTTTGTAGATTTACAATGCTCATCAAGTTTTTTAAACTTGGGCAGACAAGTGAAAGCAACAATTATCGATTGGGCTTATGATGTTATTTATGTTTTGTAAACCTACAATTAATTTTAATTAATGCTATTCATAAAATATTTATAGATTAACACTAATGCATATAAAGGTAACATTAAATTTATTTTATTGTTTTAAAAGGATAATATCTATTTATACTAAAATTAAATTGGATTGGGTGGGATTGGGTGGGTCCAATGATTGAGACAATATAACTAGCCAAATGGATTAGTTGAGTTGGGTAAGTCAAACTATTATATATCTATATATTTTAAATAAAATGGGCCATTTTCAAAATTGTGGGTCATTTAATACATGACAAAGATATGCACTCCTTAATTGTAAAGACTAGCAATTCTACCTCACCTACCAAATTATAAAAATCAACTCTTTTTTGAATTCATTTTTTTCATCCATAAATTATTCTAACACTTAAAATTCACAGCAAGTATCACTAATTATTCCTTTGAAAAATATTTCAGTTAGCAAAATATAACAGCTTGTATTTATAAATAATAATAAAAAATTATTTTTATTTATTAAATAAATAAAAATGGAAGGAATGTATATAATTGCTCCCCCGAAAAGGTGGAGAAATAATAAAAGAGAAAAAGTGTATAAATTATGGCACCGAACAGCTGTTACGTCTTTCCTCCTCTTCCGGCTCCACCCGCCGCTTCTTTCAATCCTCTTTCTCTCCGTCGCTTCCGCATTTGCGATTAGGGTTTCTTTTCATTCCTCTCCTTCCTTCCTCCTCCTCCTCTTGATCTGCTGGTGTTGGCACTCGTCCGCCTCCGTCGCTCTTCCTAGGGGGCTCGGCCTCGCCTGCCGAGGGATGCAGACTCCGCGAGATTGCCAATCGCCGGAATCGGGAGCGGTCGCAGGAGCATGAGAGGCCGCAGTCGTTCCACAACCGCCACAACTACTACCGGGACTGGGGCGATGGATCTCGCCCTCGTGGAGAAGTCGGCCGTTGCTTGCGGATTCCGCCTGCAATCGGCCACCGATTCCTTCTCCGTCGCGTCCGAGGCCTTCTCTGAAGGATTCTGTCGCCGCCTCGTCTTCCTTTGATACCTTCCACTTCTTTTCTTTTACTTCCCTTTCTCCGCTTGCTTTTGTTCGTCTTGCTGTCGTCGTTATTTGAAATGGAGCTGTCAATAAATGGATTTCCATCCAATCTCGGGGTGAGTAGCTTGTTGGAGGCTGAACGCTGTGTGGAGACTGATCCGACGGGCCGGTATATTCGTGTGAGTGCATTCTGATAAACTGCATGCTTTGTTGGTTGAACAAGCTTCTGCGTCAAGGATGTTTTTTTTTCCCCTTTCTTGCATTTATATATTTTTCCATATTTTTCTATTTCAATTAAATTGGTTCAAGTATAGCAGTTGGTCGTTCAAGTTTTCATTTTGATTAATACTAATATGAGCAATGTTTTGGAATCTACAGCTATTTTTTTTACTTTTGATTTTGTTTGCTATCATTGTTCTCCTTTGCTGCAGTACAACGAGATTCTGGGAAGGGGAGCATTTAAGACCGTGTATGTTATAGATTTTCAGTTCTTTTTTCCCTTTATTTTCTTTATTTATAATGATCTGTTTAGCTACAGTAAACGAAATGCTTCAATAATATGTATGAACTTTGTAGAGCTTCCAAATATAAGTTCTATTTTTGCTGTGTAGTTACAAAGGGTTTGATGAGGTTGATGGGATAGAAGTTGCGTGGAACCAAGTATGCATTGAGGAGGTGCTGCAATCTCCGGATAACATTGGGCGTCTGTATTCTGAAGTCTACCTTCTGAGATCCTTAAAGCATGAGAATATCATCAAATTTATCGACTCATGGGTTGATCATCAGACGAAGACCATAAACATCATAACTGAGCTTTTTACTTCTGGAAGTTTAAGGCAGTAGGTAGTCTGGCCCCTTTATATGATGCTTGACCAGCTTGAATGGGATACATCTAAAATTGGATCAATTTCTGTACTTGTAGCTATCGCAAGAGGCATAAGAATGTGGATATGAAGGCTATAAAGAACTGGGCATCACAAATCCTTCGAGGTTTGGAGTACCTTCACAATCACAAACCTCCAATACTTCACCGTGACCTGAAATGTGATAACATTTTTGTGAACGGAAATAATGGAGAGGTTAAAATTGGGGATCTTGGATTAGCTATTGTGATGCAGCAACCTAGCGCTCGAAGTGTTATCGGTATGAACAAAAGTTTTCCAAATTCCGTTTCCATTAAAAGACAACACTTGCTTATTCTCTGTTACATCAGTGTCAGATCTTTAGCTACCAAACGGCTGTCTTAAAATATTTGTCTTTTGGTTGTGATGGCATTCTATTTAGGTTGCCTTCTTGTTTCACTACTTTTTTTTTCTTTTGTTTTATTTTTATTTTTCCTATCACTTGTCTATATTTCAATTATTTACTTTCTTGCATTATGTTTAGTATCCTTTTGATGTCATTTTAAATGTCTTATAATTACTTAACAAATGGCAATGACAGGTACCCCTGAATTTATGGCCCCAGAGCTATATGAAGAGGAGTACAACGAATTAGTGGACATTTATTCTTTTGGAATGTGCATGTTGGAGATGATTACACTTGAATTTCCATACAGTGAATGCAAAAATCCAGCGCAAATTTTCAAGAAAGTCACAAATGTAAGCTGTACCTATTAGAGCATCTGCCCACTTAATAATGAATTTTATTTTTCAGTTCAATTTTTAAATTTACCAAGACGTCCTTTTTAATAATTATAGGGAATAAAGCCTGCTGCACTTGCTAAAGTAACAGATCCTGAGGTACGGCAGTTTATTGAGAAATGCTTGGTTTCTGCTTCAGAAAGATTACCTGCCAAGGAACTCTTGAAAGATCCATTTCTTCAAATTAATAACAAGAAGGAATCTCTTTCAGATATTGTTCAAGTTTCCAAAAATATACTTAATACAAATCCAATCTCAAGGCCTCTATACATGGACATTGACTCTGATTACAAATCACTTCCAACTAGTAATGGCACTGAGAGCAGTAATTTAACAACACCTATCACGGTTTTGGAATTCCAAAGAACAAATAAAAACAAAGAATTTACACTTCAAGGAAGTAAACATGATGATACATCCGTCTCACTAATTTTGCGTATTGCAGATGCATATGGTGAGTAAAGCAATATTGTGTTCGTGATGATTTTTCTTTGAAGCTGCTTATATTGTTTTTCTTTACCATACAGGTATGGTAAAGTATATCCATTTCGTGTTCTGCTTAAAATCTGATACTGCCCTTGGAGTAGCTGCTGAAATGGTGGAACAACTGGAACTATCTGATTATGATGTTGTTTTCATAGCTGATTTTATTGATTTCCTGATCATGAAACTTGCACCTGGCTGGAAACTCTCAATTGACCATTCTAATGAGAATATTCATCACAAGGATTATGAAGCATATGGTGAAAATGAGTTTTTTTCAGTGCAGCCCTCCAAGTCACAACACTCAAGTGATTATTCTGAGTTTGACTATGACCATACTGGTTTATCTCAGCTAAACCTGAAGAGCTCAGAAGGGAAGTTTGTAGAAAGTGATCATGGTCGATCATACAGGAAGGTGGAAGAAAAGGTGGAAGAATCAATGATGTCGCCTACCGAGTGTCACACATTATATGGTGGTAGAGGGGACAAAAGTTCTCAAGGGTCACTTTATTCTGATATCTTTACGGGAAGTTTCAAGAACCCAAGTGGGTATAATACTGATGTTGATTCTAAAGCAGATACACAAATTAGTGATGTTGGGGCCCCTTTTTTGCTTGCCAACATTAATTTAAACTCTTACACGCTCAATTGCAACGATAGAAAACATGCTTCTAACTTGAATATGCTGAAGCAATCTTCTTCACTGTCTCTGACTGATGAAGATCAAAATGAGTTGAGAGCAGAGCTGGACATGATAGATGCTCATTTCGAACAGTGGTTTTATGAGCTTTCTAAGATGCGAGAGGAAGCAAAGAAAAATGCTAGAAAGAAGTTTTCAAAGAAGAAGAGTGGTGATTAATTGCTTCCTACTCCATCTTCATTTGAAAGTTTTTTTCTCTCTCTTTTTTTTTCTTTTCATAGATGTTTCGCATTAAATTTGTTCAAGTGTAAGTTCATTTAGTATAGTCTGTAATTGATGTGGTTGGATTCCTCTGGGTCACAGAACGTTATGTGGTTCCATTTCCGATTGTGCATGTTTTTGCATTCTTATTATATACAAACTATTGCATAGCTTTGTATTTGAAGGATCACTCGGTGCTTTTTCTTGTACAACTCATGCTTATTTTTTTGCAGATAAATCAATTACAACTCAGGATTCATTGAAATCGGGAGGCACATGCAGCAGGAAATAAATATGTAAAAGGTCAGTTAGCAATGTTGAACACATTTGAAATTCTCTCCTTCAAAATCTCAAGTGTTAGGCTCAATGGTGGCGGAGGTGAGTTCCAATGAGTGACGGCGACGTTTTTTCTTGCTGCCGTATCTACTCTCTCAAAATCCTCTTCTGGATCCTTTCCTGTCAACTGAATCAATCCCTTTGACTTTTCATGGTTAACCTTTTCTTGTATCATTTCCCATCCAAATAACATAATGCTAATGAGCCTATATATATATATATATATTTCTGCAAATGAGCCTATACCCAATTAATTTTAGAGGAGCTCGATCCAACTCTACATAAGTTTTTCATCAATCTGAGGTAAATCATGAAAGCGGCGCAGCAAATCGTTGGCAGTGGATTCTTGTGGTCTTCATCGTTTTTTAAGACGGTCCAATGTTAAATTGATATTTCGCTTGTGAGGGTAAATTTATGGACTTTTATCATCAATTGATACGATATGTTATAAGTAGACCTAGTAGTTAGGTGGAAGTTAAATTAAGGTGAGGTGGTAGTCAAAGTCAAAGTAAGGTGTCAATGAGGGTTAGAATATGAGCGAATGGCTAAGTTGCTCTCACTGAGAATCAGTTACTCACTCCTCAATGCTAAGGTATTCAACGCGGAGCCGATCGATTTAAGAGCCGGTTGGAGTTAAGGTCCTTAATGCTCCACACCTCAATTCTAAGGCACATAAAATAAATTTGGTCAGCTCTTGCAACGATTAAGTATACAATACAACTCTCAGTATACGTCCGGTTGGCCCAAGGGCCGGTCCGATTTATCAGGCATATCTCCCTCTCTTAGTATATGTCCAGTCAGCCCAAGGGCCAGTCAAGCTTACATGCATAGCTCCCTATCTCTGAGCATATGGTCGGTCGACCTAAGATCCAATCAGGTTAATAGGACATAGTTTCCTATCTTGCAATACTGAGGTAACTCTCAGCATATAGTCGGTCAATTTTAGAGCTGATCGGACTTTCAAGACTATGGTCGGTCAGTCAGAATGCCAGTCAGATTTACAAGGCTCATCACCCCCACTTATATATAAGACAAGTGTACGAGATAATTCTCAGTATAAACCTGGTCGATTTAAGAGTCAGTCGTACTTAAGGGATTTAGTTCCCCGTTTCTATTGTCAGTCTCCTATCATATAACCGGTCAACTATTAGGTTGGTCGGACTGCCCCCAAGGGACAACATTGTTAGAGAATCGCAACAACCCATCAGAGAATAACAGCTACTTGTTAGAGAATATTTTGCTATTATAGCATTTACATGTTATTGAACATTCCTCGAAGGGTGACTATACATCTTCCATTATCTGACATTCTGACGACATATTCTCTTAAGGCTACGTTTAGTTGGGTGTAATGTAATCAAGCTTGTAATGTAATCAAATTTGTAATGTAATGTAATGTAATCTTGGTAATATAATGTATGTAATCTTTGATTACAAGGGTGATTATATTCTTTTGTTTGGTGTTCATTATTTTTTATAAGGAATGTAATTCGTGTTATTATAAAATGACAAAAATATCCTGCGACTTATCGACGGTCGTCGCACCTTTGTCAGACCTTGCGG
>JBBMJZ010128663.1:3447-21657 GCA_037833815.1 Zingiber zerumbet | reverse complement strand
GTGTTTAATGAAATGCATTATTGAAATAACATATTTTAAATAATAAGAACAGTTAATAAAATTAGATTATTAACAACAAATGTCATTATAATCTCAATTATATCACATTATTATTATTTCTGGTTTGATGATATCTGTTTTTTTATAATATACTAAAATAATTAATAATGTCATCTTTATTAATATAAAGTTGTTAAGAAATATTGGATTATTAATATGCAGGTAGAGGATTTTAAGGATACTATAGATAAAGAGAGGTACTATCAGGGTTTGAAGTGTCGAGTCGTGCTGCCCGAAACCATAGGAATTTACCGTTCTGGTGAGGAAGCGAAATCGGCACAGTAGAGGAACAAATTCGCCTTCGTCATCCGCTCGCGATCGATGCCTCTGTGTCGCTGGAAGCGTTGCAAGACGCTTCCGGCGGAGGCGGAGGCGTCACGCGACACTTCCGTTGTGGAGTCCCGCGACGCTTCTAGCGCCGCTAGAAGCTTCCCGTGACGCTTCTGCCGGTGTCAAGCGTCGCGAGATGCCTCCGCTGGCACCGTCGGAAGTGTCACGCGAGCGCTGCTCGTGGGGTCGCAGTCTACATGTACTGTTACAAAAGAAAAACGATTTAATTAATTAAATAATTCCCAACTGGAGTGTGCTATTTTGAATATGCTTTTATAAACCCTAATTAAATTATCCTTATAAAATATATAAAAATATATTTAAAATTTTAAAAAATTTAAATTTTTTTAAATTTAAAAAATTTAAATTATTAATTGATATTATAAAAAAAATTCTTTTTTACTGTTTTAAATTTATCTAAATTTTTTAAAAAATTCTAATAAATCATATTTATATTATGATAATTTATTATTATTATTTTTTATTTTTTATTGCTGTTTAATTGATATTTTGGTTTTTTTCTATTTTAAATATATAAGATATAAACTAATAATTAATTAAATGAATAAACAATTAATATATATGATTATGATTTATCAATTTTAATTTGATTAATTAATACATCTTTAAAGAAAACTATATTTAATTATTTTTTCTAACCATATTAAGTTTTTCAAACTTATATAAAATCAATATATAATTTATTTTTAAACACAATAAATATATTTATCTAATAATTACTATATATAAATAAAAAAAACCAAAACTGTATCGGCACGATACGATACCGAAACCATATCGTTCCGGTCTGGGATCGAAATCTCGGCACGGGTTGAAATTTTAAACCTCGGGTACTATGCTATATTCTCTCTTGATTGAGACTAATCTCTATTGATCAACATTAAGAGTGATTGATAAGGCGCTTGGTTTAGTTACTGACATCGAAGTGTTAGGGCCTTATTGTAAATATTTGGATTTGTTTGTAAATTTTATATATATATATATATATATATATATATAATTTATTAGGGTCTTGATTAAATGCTTCAATGATGAATAATGTATATAAGTAGATTGGAGTATTTAGGGGATATATCACTTAATTTTTCCCTTCTGTCTTCATGGTAAGGGAACCTTCAAATTGGCACCAGCCTTCCTTCGCTTTCGCCACTCGGATTCACTAGGTAACCCTTGCACCACCTCACATCCCTCATCTCATGATTTCTCTGCACCCTTGTTACCACATTGTAGCTTACTAATCTTGCCAATTTTCCAGGTTCACAAATAGATCATACCGGATCATGGCTCTAGAAACACCAATGTTTGAGTGCATGCCATTCCCAAATCAACTGCCATCTGCTGCATTGCTAGTGTTCTTCATCGATAGTTCTTGATTGTTGTCACCATTAGAACTAGAGTCATCCTACACTTATGGTCTCCTTTTCTTCCTATTTCTTGGATTTTTTCTGGTGATGGATTTGATCTTCAATAGCTGCTTCATCTTCTTGAGCAGTGGAGCTGTTTTGATCCTTCCTATAGTCTGTTGTTCACAATCAACACAAGAACTAGACTTGAGGAGAATGTGAAATAAATGCTTTGGACCTATTTATGTGAAGAAGGATTTTAGTTTTAGGGAGGAGGGAAAAAAGAGGCTGTTTCAGTGAAAAAAGAATTACAATATCAGCTTTCTTGACTACCACATGCTCAGTCTACTCCTTTGAATCTTTCCAGGTCCATTTATATTAGTACAAAAAAAAAAAAAAGAATGAATAATGTTTCTTGGGCTATAATTGTTTGTCTTTGGTTAATGATTTGTGGTTGAAACACCTCACTATCTGAGTTACTGAGATTCCCAAGTTTATTAGAGCCTTATGGGAGCTAATTAATGCTCTGTTGCTTCCTCTTTGTCAGTCTAATCTCAGCCTTATGAGCATCCTTTGTTCTTGTTTTCATTCTACTAAGCTTGGGCACAGACTAAAGATCTATAAACTGATATCTATTGAGCATATGATATTATGATGTGATTGTCTCTTTATGTCCTGGCAGTTTAATATGGAGATTGCCACATATATTGATTATATTCACACTGTAGTTGATCTCCAAGATATTTTTCTGATAATTTGAGATGTAAGGGTCAACTAGTTCCTCATCACTGTGTTTCTTTCATTGAGAAAAGTCAAGTCATTCTTGAATAGTCATCATAAAGTTAACAAAATTTTTAAAAGCTTTGAAAGACCATAATGGAATGACTCATTTTCTCGTTGCTCATGTCAACATTCTCCCTATAAACTTAAATTATGTGTAAATCATTTTCAAACTAAAGACGTATACAAGTTAATTAACTCTAAAGATAGGAAATTAAATCTATCAACAGATATAAAATGTAGTATGTATTAGCAATCTAATTATTTATTAACTAAATTTCATAATTAACTACAATAAAAAATTATTTCTGTTATTAATAATTCAATTCACTAAGTACTGTCTAGAGGGTGAACTTATGTTTTTATACTTTCTATTGATTTAGGATGTTAGATAGGGATTGAGTTGGTGTTAATTAAGTGACATGTTTCTGAGGACTCTTACCTTTTGTAAATAGGTTATTAATAGGTTCTGTTAGACTTTTTAGGTCTTCCAATTTAGCTCTTATGAATCTAAGCCCCTCTTATGGCTACTGTGCATATTCCCTTTTGATTTTTTTTATAGAAAAATTAAAGATATCCTGATGCACGAAGCTCCCACCAATGTGGGGTCCAGGAAAGGGTTTATTGTATGCCTTGCCTGCTTTGCAAGAGGTTGTTTTCGATTTTAGAAAAATTAACTAAATGCAAAAAAAATTCATTATGCTTTGAGATATTACTATCTTTTACCTCATCATGGTTTTATGTCATTAAAAGTTTCATGTTCGATTGTCTTTTTTCTATACACATTACTATTTTTTAATTGTGAACCACTAATCTTTGTTTTTGGTCCATGCCATTCAGCTTTAGTTAAAAGCATTGGTTTGCGAAATGATGGCCGGTTTGATGATCGTTCTTACTGGGCTAGCCATGTTATGTCACTTTCCATTTCATTAGCTGTTCCTTTAGTATATCCCAGAATGATATCTATTCATGATCTTACTTCTAAGGTATTTATGATTAATTGTTGATTTTAGGTTGAACTCTAGACTGAACTGGTACTTTCAATGCTTGTTTGAACTTGAAAATATCCCAATGCTACAGGAAAATGCTGGTTCCCTTTCATCTTCCAATATTCCTCTTTCAAGTGAGCACATTAATGATGATGGAATATATCTTCTGGAAAATGGTGAAGATTGCTTAATCTATGTTGGAGACATGATCAACCCAGACACGCTTCAGAAATTGTTTGGAGTTACTTCTGTGGATGGACTTCCAACTCAGGTCACATGCTTTGTTACTTTTATCTTTGTTTGTCCATCTGTGAAGCTTCATAGGCACGATCAGTTACATTTTTTTGTTTTTGTTTGTTTGTAGTAATTTACAATGGTAAAAGTTGTACCCATTGGAATGAATTCATAGGCATTAATGTACAAAAAGGTATTTGTAGGGTTTCACACTGTTGCAGTAAAAGATAATTTAACTGAGTGGTTGATATTTTGATCATATAATGCTCTGACAAATTTTCTAGGTTCAACTAGCCGCGTTCTAATTTTTCTAGTTTAAGAATATAATGTTCAATTCCTTATTATGATGGAAATGTTAGGATCGTTAGAATGACGTGTGTCTGGCTAGAGGAGGCAAATAGAATCACAAACAATTCAAAGTGTTAGTGGCTTGAAGGTGCTCGTGTCTATTTGGTTGTCCATGTCAAGTATAAAGACGCAACTGAGATAACATAGGAATAAATACAATGTTAACACATGATGTTTAATGTGGTTCAAATACCTGCTCCTAATCCACAATTTATGACGCGTCTGGTGCGTCACTTCTAAAAGTTCCATTATGAACTGCCAATTTTTAAAAGGTAATGGAGCAAACCTCTTGTGATCCCAACCTTCAAATGATTATAGTGATCATTGCTCTCAAATACAAAAAATGTATAGCTAAGAAAAGATAAGACTACTAAGAGCTTGAGTTGAGTATTAATAAATTGGTGCATGGACCATATTTATGAACCTAAACTGCAAGTAGATATGAAGATCTATTATTCTTTATCTTATCCAAGAGAATTTTGATTTGCCTGAAGTGTTTTTTTGTTGTCAATGCAGCTTGTATTGCAGCAATTCGATAATGACTTGTCAGAGAAGCTAAGCGATGTCATGAATGAGATAAGGCAGCAGAGATGTTCATACTTGCGGTATGCAGATTATTTTCTTGTCTTAATAGTAGCTAATCTTTTATTATTATTATTATTATTATTTTTTACAACAATACTGAAGATTCAGAATTCTCTGCAGTTTGCGGCTATGCAAAAAGGGCGATCCGTCAGGTTGGTTCAAATTCAAAGTCGTTTTGAGTAGAACTATGCTCTTCCTTTTAAATTGTTTTGGGCATATTTTCTCAGAACTCACTTATGAAGCATGTGGTTTTTTATAGGCATGCATTTTATGTCATATATGGTCGAGGACAAAACGCCTGGAGGTCTCTCTTATGTTGAGTTCCTTGTACATGTTCACCGGCAAATTCAAACCAAAATGGCTTGATCCACAGATGTATGCTAGTGTAACAGATTTTGTTCTTTATTCTCTCTTTGATTTTGTGGAGCTTGCTATGACCAGAGTGGATGAGATAAGGAAAGCAGCAGACACTTTCTTGCACGTTTTAGGTGCAGCTGTTGCCGACTATCCCTTCATAAATCAAATAGCGATTACCGGTGTTTTCTGCAACTTCCACAATTACTAGTACTGGAAAGTAGACAATTGCAGATGTTTCCCGAGTAAATTATATCCGGCTGGACCTTGTTTTTTGAAAATTTTCCTTTACAAGATGTAGACAATGGTGGTGTACGATATCTGCGCAGAAGGTGGTGCTTAGTTATAAAAAATGTTTTTATTGCTACTCATTAGATGGTTCCAATTTTTAGTTCAAATTTATGTATCTCTAGTAGAAGTCATATTGATTGCATGTTTACAATATTGTTAAACATGATTATTGATGAATTGTGGAATGCCGTCTAGACCTTTATAGTTTCATTGGCCCATGGTTATTTCCTTTTCCGCACTGGCCTCGTAATTTTGTAGCGTCTCTCATTTACTGTGTGACCCTGTACCCGAAAGTGACCCCAAAACAATGAATCGTTCGTGGTAGTATAAGAGTGACGTCTTTTTCTCGTTGCCCATGAATTTGTTATATAGGACCAGTTTAGCACGAACACCATCGAGAATCATCGACACGAAGTGTATATAATTAGGTCACATTAATTAATTCTATTTTTTTTTAAGTAGTCCATTTTTAATTTTTGATAATCCAAGTATTTAGTTATTCAATTAATCTTGAAGGTGGTGGTCTTTTTCTATGGAAGTTTTTTACTAACTATCATGGTAAATTAGGAAATATAAATAAGTCCTAATGGGTAATTTCAAGTAATAAGTTTTTTAAATTTTCAAATATAGTATGTCATGAGTAAGATTTAAATTCTTGTTGTTTAAGAAGCGCACAATAGCTTCAAGGGGAGGAGCACATTTTCAATGAACAATGTGAGTGGAGAGGATCAAGTGTGTTAAGATATAAAGAATCATAATTTCATGCGAGTTTATATTTCAATATGATTTTCGCATTTATATATATATATATATATATATATAGGAATAATATGTTCCCCAACTCCTGCTGTGTTAATGTTACTGTAGCAGTACTTCGTCATCAATTTTTTTTATTTTTCTACTATAGCAGTGTCCCGTCAGAATTAAAAAAAAAATCATTTTCTTCTAAAAATTCCAAACATCTCGAACAATTCTTCGAACTTCCTTGTTTCCCTACCTCCTAGAGTCGTCGATTATCATCTTCACTGATCAATTCCCTCGTTGTTGCATCACCTCGCCGAGCCTGCCTACTGTTTTCATCTGTAGTGTGTTCCCCATGTACATACCCTAAACATCTTCCTTCTCCATCCAAATGCTACAGTTTTAAAGTTTATACAGTGTTGTACCAGCTATGGAATCATAGCTATTATAATGCTTTTGTTGGTAGTCCTACCATATTGTAGCAGTTACGATTTTATAGCTGCTACAATATTCTAGTCCAACAACATTGCAGCAGCTATGAAATAGCTGTAGTAGCTACAATTTCGTAACTGCTATAACGCTCTTAGACTAGAATGTTATAGTAGCTACGATTTCATAGCTACTATAAAGTGGTAGACACTTTGTAGCAGCTTCTAAATCGTAGCTATTATAACATTATGATTTAACTAAGTTATAACAACTATGATTTCATAGTTGCTACAATATTCCTAGACCAGTACATTGTAACAGCTACGGTACCCTACTTGCTACAACGTGCTTAGATCAAACCAACACATTGTAGCAGCTACAAAATCGTAACTGTTACAACGTGCTAAGACCAGCTTGTTGTAGTAGCTAGGGTACCCTAGCTACTACGTCTGGTTAATATGTCAATTTACAATATTGGCAAATAAAATTACTTTAGGAAGAATTATTGAATCAAATTTTAAATTCTTTAAATTGCAATGCTTAAGTAATATCTTTAATTTGTGGCAACCTGCACAATATATGAAATATGCTATTATTTGAATTACCTACCATGTAATGTTTAAAATGACTTTTTAATCTAGAGCAGAACCTCTATTCTTCTTAACAAGCTTGAATCTCTGTGCTGCAACAAGACCTAGTTGAGAACTTTAGATGATTAAAGAATATGACATTCCCAGCAATGGAAGAAAATGACAGCAAGAGGCGGTTATAGATTCTCTAAGTTGTAAATGATCGAAAGCTAAAAATTAGGATGAAATTCTCTTCGATAGAGGATACATTTTCGTTTTATAAGCAATATGTACGAGAAACCATATTTAGTGCAAGGATAAACAATAACAAAAAAAAAAGAAGAAGTTAAATAAAGTTGTTTGGAAAATATTTGTATGCTTTAAAGAAGGACATACAAATCAAATGCGATGGAATAAACATGCAAAAGGTGATCAACGAACAAGTGTTAGAGCAGGTGGCGAAATTAGAGCTGGTTGTATGCCAAAGATTTCACTTGTCAAGGAACAAATTAAACTTAATTTGGTTGTCACTAACTTCAAGGAAAGTCATAATCATCCACTCTCAATTCTTTCAAAGATGCATTTGTAGGATTAAGTTCACATGAGTGGACTAAATCTAATTAAGTCCACATGGATGGGCTTAATCTCCATAAAGTAGGTTTACATTTGATTAACATATACACAACTGATTGTCATTATGAAAACTAAACCCTAATTAAGTGATCTAATGCTTTAATTGCATATAAAGGGGGTTTGAATTAAATAGATGTGAATTTAATGTGTAGATCTAATAACCTGGTTCATTAACATTGATGGGTTGTTAATGAAGGATGTGCTTTATGGTACATAGTCCCAATAGGTTGGGTCAAGTATATAAAGGAAGAGATTGGTTCAATTAGGGAATGTTGAATCTTGCTCTCTTCCTTTGTTTCTTCTTCCCCATTGAGAACGACCTTTGGCTTGCCAGTTCAATTCTGTGGAAGACTCTGGCTACTCTTATAGGATCACTGGTGACAAGTAAGAAGCAATAGTCTTACGATGGATTCAGGTCAACTCTTCGTTAGTTATTGTTTCAGTTTTAATATTGCTTTAGAGACTGATGATAGCTAGATCCTGATATAGATGCATCCTTTAGTTCATTATTGATGTATCATAATTCTAACAATTGGTATTAGAGCTTAGGATTAAGTTATTGTTAGTTTTTAAGGCTTAAGGATTATTTTTCATTGATTTGGCATATATACATCAATTTTTTCATTTGATTCCATATGAATTAACGAAATTGGTGTATATTCGTTGAATGTAGCATGGATAGGTTAGGATTTAACCTATGAATCAATATTTTCACATTGTCTGCGAAGAGCACGATTCGCACACGGTTTTAGGGTTCATTGGGCTGAAATCACGATTAAAAATTAGGTTTTTCAATTACCAATCGATTGGGTAATCAAGTGGTGTTCACTAATCGATTACCATACATGTTCAATCGATTAAGATGCCCAAAATCATGAACAAAAAGTTCCCAAATATATTAGGCTAATCGATTGGTGTTTACCAATAGATTAACATGAGGGTCAATCGATTAGGATAGCTAGATCGAGACGAAAGTTCCCAAATTGATTGAGCTAATCGATTGGTGTTTACTAATCATTTAACATGAGGGCCAATCAATTAGGATTGTGAAATTGTGACATGGTTCCAAATCGATTGGGTTGATCAATTGGTGTTCACCATTCATTTAAGCCAATCGATTACTTGAAACTAATTTGCGAACAGAGAGTTTCCTAATCGATTGAGTGACCGATTAACATTCATCAATCGATTACTATGAGAAGCCAATTGATTATAGAATTTGAGAATGTCCACAGAGAGTTTTTGAATTGACCGACTGATCAATTAGTTTTCATTAATTAATTGGACAATTAATTATGGTTATTTGGGTTGCCCATAGAGAATTTCTAAATCGACCGATCGATCGATTGGTTTTCCTGAATTGATTGGGAAATCAATTACAATTCATTAAGTTGTCCACGGAGGGTTTCTGAATTGATAAAAAAATCAATTGGTGTTCGCTAATTGATTAAGCTAATTGATTAGTGTGGATGAACGGTAAATAGTGACCTTTGGAATCAATCAGGGGATTGATTGTTGCTTAGGAATCGATTACCAATGTTGGGCAATTGATTAACATGCGTGTGAATCGATTCCCATCAATTCTTAATTGTGGTCAATTGATTGATATCTGATATTAATCGATTAATAACTGAATTTAGCTCAGTTTTTAATAGTTTTTCCTTGAATTATTCTTCGCTCTTGCTACTTAGTCAAGCCTATACTATCGCCAAAATAAGAACTATTGGGGAGGCTAGGAGTATTAGTGTAGAGGGATGTATATCCATGTGAAGGGTGATTGGGTTAAAAGAAAGTCATTGTTATGCCGGATTTATGTTTAAAGAAGCTTACAAATTAAATTAAACTTCTAAGTCATGAACATAGTATGCTGTATGTCGGCCCAAAAGAAGGGGCATGATGTGGCATATTAGAAGTATTGTGAGTGTTAGTTGAAAACATAAGCTAACTAAGGAAGCTTATAAATAAAGTATCATGCGTATAATGCGTCAACTCAAAGGAAGGCGAGTTATATGGCAGATGAAGGCAATTATGGGTTATTTGGAGAGTACCAATAGCATGTTAAAATTTAGTTCAAAGATTTAATGTAATGTTACACTAGGTATCTCTATTAATGCCCATATAATTGCATATTTTATTTTTTATATTTTGTTATTGCACAAATATAAAGATATATGTCATGTTTGTTAAATTGAGCTATGTTCTTTGTTTTTGTTTGTGCAGTACTCTCAATGTTTGCTAATCTAAACAACATTCTTGTACTTACTGGCACAAACTTTGGACAATAGAAAGATCATATTATAATTTTATTGGTTCTATGGATCTAGACTTTGTATTAAGACATGATCGCCCTGCACCTTTAACTGATGATTTCACTGCGGATCAAAATGTGAACATTGACAAGTGAGAGCAATCAAATCGTATAACTTTGATAATAATAAGGATGTCTATTCCAGAATTACTTAGGGGTTCAATAACTTAGAATGAGGATGTCAAAACCTTTCTTAAGGAATTAGCGGACCGATTCACCTCAAATGAAAAAGTTGAGACTAATACACTTCTCACGAAGTTAGTGTCCATGTGGTACAACGGGAAAGATAACATTAGGGAGTACATCACGGAGATGTCCAACTTGTTTACAAGGATTAAGACACTAAAGCTAGATATGTCTGAAAGTGTCCTTGTGAATCTTATCCTAATTTATCTACCTACGCAGTTCACTCCTTTTAAGATTAGCTATAATACTCAAAAAGAGAAATAGACACTAAACGAGCTCATACTCAGTGTGTACAGGAAGAAGAGAGATTGAGGGGTAACACATCTCATAGTGCTCACTATGTATTCTCATCTTAGTATTCTAACAAGAAGAAGAAAAAGGGCAATGGTAAGAGGTAAGGGTAAACAACTTACAGTGATTGGGGCTTCGGGTATAAAGTACAAAAGCAACAAGATATGGACCAAACTTGTTTCTTTTGTAGAAAGAAAAGGTCATCTGAAGGAGGATTTCCCAGATATGTTAACTAACTTGTCAAGAAAGGTATAATTCTCAACTTTATTAGTTCATAAGTCAACATAGTTACTGTACCTAATAACACTTGGTGGATAAATACTGGTACAACTACTCACGTAATTATAATTATGCAGGGTTGTTTCAGGAGTCGAATGTCAATTGATGCTGAAAGATTCATATATGCCGAAACTGGTAAGAAGGCAAAAGTAGAGGCAATATGTGTTTTTAGAGTTTGATTGGGGAATAATGTACCTTTAAATTTGAAAATATATTTGTAGTATCATCTTTTAGGCGGAACCTAATTTTTATTTCATGTTTGGATAAATCCGGATACACTTGCTCATTTGGAAATGAAAGTTTATATTTTTTTTAAATTTTAGCTTGTGTGGTATAGGTTCCTTGCTTCACAAACTATACAGATTAGATATTATAACCTATACGGATAATATTATGATGCATAGTATAGGTGTGAAGTGTGGTGTGATAAATGAGAATTCATTCATGTTGTGGCATAGACGTTTAGGGCACATCTCTGAATAACGCCTAAAATGGTTAATGCCACTAGGAATTCTTGATTATATTCCCTTGATATATCAGATTTTGGAATCTGCATTGAGTGAATCAAAGGGAAAATGACTAACAAAAATAATAAGGGTACAAGGAAGAATAATAATGTATTAGAGCTTATACATATGAATATATTTGGAACGTTCCCTAAGGTTTCTTGAAACAGTCAAACATACTTTATAAGCTTTATAGATAAATATTCCTGATATAAATATTTATACCTTATTCATGAGAAATTACAATCCTTAGACATGTTCAAAACCTTCAAAGCCGAAGTTGAAAATCAACTTGGTAAAAAGATTAAGGTCGTAAGATCAGTGCATAGTGGTGAATATTATGGTAGATCTATAAGATCAGGTGAACAATGTCTTAGGTCATTTAAGGATTACCTTGCTGAGTACAGTATCGTGGCATAATACACAATGCCCAAGACACCTCAGATGAATGGTGTAGTAGAGCGATGAAATTGAACCCTTAAGGATATGGTAAGAAGTGTAATTGCATTTTCTTCTCTACCAGATTTATTATTGGATGAGACACTCAAGACTGTGGTTTACCTACTCAACAGAATACCTAGTAAGGTGGTAATAAAAGTCCCATATGAGTTGTGGATAGGTAGAGTGCCTAGTCTAAGACATCTACATGTCTGGGGTTGTCCAGTTGAAGCTAGACCCTATAGGCCTAATGAAAGAAAATTGGACTTAAGAACCGTTAGCTATCATTTTGTAGGATATTCTGAAACTCAAGAGGTTTCAAGTTTTTCAACCTCTTGAGTAAATCCTTTTTCAAGACGGGAAATTCCAAATTTATTAAGGATGGTGGGAGTGATAAAGTTAGGAAAATATTATTTGAGGATAACATTGATGATCCTAATATGGTAACTTCCGATGTAGTTAATAGTGAAATAATTACCATTCAATATATAGTTGAAGCTATACAGGTGAAAGGGGTAGTAGATCTCGATATTCCCATGTCACCTCCAATTACATTGGAAGGTCCACCATCTTAAATTGAAGTATTCCCTCTTATGGTTGAGAATGACTCCCAACCACCTCAGGATCAAGTGCCACTAAGGAGATCTATTAGAGAAAGGAATCCATGATGTCTCATGATTATATATATCTCCAAGAGCATGAGTTTGACATTAGGTTGGAAGATGATCCCACATCCTTCCAAGAAGTCAAACAATGCCCTCATCAAGATAAATGAATCGAAGCCAAGAAGGAAGAGATGAAGTTTATGGTGGACAAAGACGTTTGAAAACTTGTCGAATTGACTGACGGTGTGAAACCTATTGGCTGTAAATGGATATTTAAAATTAATAGGGTAATCATGATATTTGTAGCTCATTATGATCTAGAGCTACACCAAATGTTAAGACTGCGTTTCTCAATGGAAACATTTAGGAAACTATATACATTGTGTAATATAAGAACTTTGAGTCAAGAGATTCAAAGCATTTAGTATGTAAACTAAGAAAGTCCATTTATAGTTTAAAATAGACATCTCGTCAATGATACCTGAAGTTTGATCAAGTGATTTTCTTCATATGATTTTAAGGAGAATCCAGTTGATCAATATTTGTACATAAAGTTCAGTGGGAGCAAGTTTATCATACTTGTTCTTTATGCGGATGATATATTACTTGTAAGCAATGATATGAGTATGCTGCTAGAAACCAAGTTATTTCTATTCGATGAATTTAAAATGAAGGATCTTAATGAGACATCTTTTGTCTTATCCATATAGATTGTATATAATCATTCAAGGTACACACTTGGACTATCACAAAATGTCTATATGGAAAAAGTGCTCATTCGGTATGATATATAGAATTGTGCTCCCGATGACACACTGGTAATAAATGGTGATAAACTTAGCTTGCAGCAATGTTCACATTATGAACTTGAGATTAAATAAATACAGTAATTCTCCTATGCATTTGCAGTAGAGAGTTTGATGTATGCTTAAGTATATATGTGTCCAGATCTTATGTATATTGTGGGGATGTTGGACAAATATTTAAATAATCTTGGACTGGAGCATTGGTAAGTTGTAAAGAAGGTTATGCGGTATTTGCAAAGAACGAAGGATTACATTCTCACATATCAGAGATAAGGTCATCTGGAGATCATTGGCTATTCAGACTCTAATTTTACTGGATGCTTAGATAGCAGGAGGTTTACCTCAAGTTATTTCTTCATGATGGCAGGAGGAGTTGTATCATGGAAAAGTGTCAAACAAACACTTATAGCCACTTCCACTATGGAGGTAGAGTTTATATCCTACTATTAAGCTTCTAACCATGGGATATCAATACGAAACCTTATCACAAGTTTATAGATCATTGGAGTCATTGACATGTCATTGAGGATCAACTGTGATAATAAAATTATAGAATTATATTCCAAGAACAATCGTAATTCATCAAAGTCTAAACATATCGACATAAAATTTCTAGTGGTTAAAAAAAGAGTTCAGAATAATCAAATAATGATAGATTATATAAGGATAGATTCAATGTTAACGGATCTACTCACCAAGGACTTATCACCCAAAGTGTTTCATTAACATGTGTCGAACATGGTGGTTCTTCCTTTTGATGAAGTACCCCATTATATAGGAATATGTATTTTGTATGATTCTCTATATTCATGAACATATATATTGACTCATTGTAGATATTACATAATTTTTTATATGTATGCATGACTTTGACTTTTTTTGACATATGTATATTATATTTACTGTTGTGGTTTTATATTTAGTTGTTGTAAATATGATGTGGACTCCATTTGGAGTCATAAAGTTTAATCATGATTTATTATTAGAATTTAGTATAAGGTTTTGGTAAATAAGATTTGGACCTAGTTTGGCTCATAAAGAGGACTTATTGAGAATAGACACTTATAGATCACATTTCGTGTCATTCATGTACTACACATTCATAGTTGATGTATGTTGTTAATGATATTAATATTTGGATTACTGTTGGATCTTGTTATAGTTATAGTAGCTATGACTTCTTTAATCATGTACTAATTGATTTAATATACTAGATTATTTAAAGAGGTATTTAACAAGTTTGGTATGTTGAACTCAACTAAGGGGTTGCATAGTGTATAAAGAACCAATTATATCCCAAGTGAAATATTGTAGGATTAATTACACATGGGTGGAATAAATCCAATTAAATCCACATGAGTTGGCTTAATCTCCATAAGGTGGACTTACACTTGATTAGTACACACATAGTTGATTGCCATTAAGGAAATTAAACCCTAATTAAGTGATCTAATGCTTTAATTGCATATAAAGGGGGCTTGGATTAAATGAATGTGGATTCAATGTGTATATCTAATAACCTAGTTCATTAATATTAATGGGCTGTTAATAAGGAATGGACTTTATGGTGCATAGTCCCCATAGGTTATGCCAGGTATATAAAGGAAGAGATTGGTTCAATTAGAGAATGCTAAATCTTGCTCTCTTCCTTATGCTTCTTCTTTCCCATTAAGAAGGACCTTTGTCTTGCCGATTCAATCTTGTTGAAGACTCCCATTGCGCTTGCACGATCTCCGATGATAAGTAAGAAGCAATAGTCTTGCGATGGATTCAAGTCATCTCTTCATTAGCTATTGTTTTGGTTTTAATATTGCTTTAGAGACTGATGATAACTAGATCCTGGTATAGATGCATCCTTTAGTTTATTATTGATGTATCATAATTCTAACAACATTTGCTACACTTACATCTTAATGTTTTTGTAGCAAAGAAAGCTTTGGCTCAATAGTTTTCAGAGGTTAATATGTCAAATTGTCAACAAATGTGATTATTAGATATAGAGTATGGAGGGCCTAGGCGAGTTGGTTGCACCGAAAGAGATATTAGAAATTTTGAGAAATAGTTAAGGGATGAACAAAAGGGTATCGATGATGAAACACTGATCAAGTTATTTAAATCTGAGAAAGAGAAGAATTCAACTTTTTTCTTTGATTATGAAACTAATTTAGATAACAAATTTAGTAGGTATTTTTGGGAAGATCACGTATCAAGGACGAGTATTTGGTGATGTAGTTATATTTGATACGACATATAACACCAAAAAATATGAGTTGATTTTTACACCATTTGTAGGAGTTAATTATCATGATCAAATCATTATTTTTAGTTGCGACTTTATAAGTCATGAGAAAACTTAGTCATTTGTTTAATTGCTTAACAAATTCATAGAAGTCATGACTAAAGGTGCACCAAACGTGATCATTAATGATCAGGATCCTGCTATGATGAAAGTCATTGTCCAAGTTTTCCCTTATACAGTGCATTGATATTACTTGTGGCATATACTTAACAAATTCTCAGAAAATTGAACCCTTTGATTTTTGTGATTACTATGAAAGCATAAAGATTGTCATTGGAAAATCTACAATTCTTGATGAATTTAAGAAATCATGGGAAGAAATTATCAAGTGTTCTAACTTGGAGAAAAATAATTAGTTGTCATTGATGTACGAATTGAGACAGAAGTGAGTGCTAACATATTTTACCCATGTATTTTGTGCTGGAATATCAAATAGTTAGAGATATGAAGGCTTACAGTCATTTTTCAAGAGGTAAGCCTCAAATAAGAATTCATTGATGAATTTTATTACCCATTTCAATAGGGCACTGAGACACTAAAGACACAATGAGTTAGTTACCAACCATATTGATATTAATGAGTACCTTAGAATTAAGATAAACTGGCTAATGGAAACACAAATGGTTAAGTTGTAAATGAAAAAGAAATGGGTGGAGTTTCAAAGTAAAATGAGTGAGAGTCATGACTATTATATGCAACAAAGATCTATAGGACTTGAGTTACCGATTTACCATATGATAAATTTTCAAAGTTGTTCTTCCTCCAAACCAAGGGTCCTCACACATGACAAACAAAAGCACTACATATCTTGTAGTTGTAGAAAATTTTAGTTCGGTGGCATTCTATGCAGGTATATGTTAGCTTTTTGCTTATTAATTAAGTTCTTTATTTGCTTGATAAGTATATACTCAAGCGACGGACACGAGATGCAAAGGTTGGAGCAATATATGCTTTGGGGAGCAAAATTTCATCGATGATCAATAAATATTTTTGATGTCAAGACACTTGAGGTTATCCTATAGGGCTTCAATATTAATTGATGGTACATCTTTGATTGATAAGGGGACAAACTTCTTGGATGAACAATTCGATTGTATATACAACAAAATTCAATAGATGAATATTAGTAGAAAATGTGATAATTAAAGTTAAAGGAAGAAATCTATAGATGGGGCCCCTGTTATTCTTGATCCTTTTTCAGTAAGAACAAAGGGATGTGTGAAGTGATTGAAATCATTAAAGGAGAAGTCAACCTCAAAGTCCTGGCTATGTCGTGGATGTAGGCATCGAGGTGTGTCACATGACAAGTGCAACTGTACAATTTTATAATAAGGGTATGTGTCGATTAATTCTACATTTATTTTATATTTTTATTTGCAAACCAATTATTTTTAATAAATTTTATAAATATGACGATGTGATGATTGCCAAATCAACTATAGATAATAATCATAACAACGATGATGACACATATAAAGAATATTTGACATCTATAACTGGTACTATCAAAGTTTATTTTATTAAATTATAATGGTTGAATAAGGAAAGTAAATAATTATCTTTATTGTTGTAGGTTCTCACAACATACGCTTGGATGAATGAAAGTTTATCAAACAACAATGACTTGTTTTGGAGTTGTATTTGTCGAGTTCCCACATATTACTCTATTATACTAGAGTCTATACATTTACTGGGGATATGCCCTAAGTAGTTGTATTACGGTTGGAATTAGTTCCTAATGTCAATTGGCTAAGTTGTTTAGGCAATCAATTATGTACTTTCTTATGCAATTAGTGTCATTTGTTTTGTTACTTGATCTCGATGGTTCTTTTGAATATTTTTTCTATGGCTGTGGTTTACTATTTAAATATTTGTGTTGTAGTAGCTATGGACCCGTAGCTGCTACAACATATCTATATAAGGTTGTGAATCACATTGTAGCAACTATGGTTCCATAGTTGCTACAACCTCAAACTTGCATTGCAGTACCTACAGACTTGTAGCTGCTACAACGTGTTTGTACAAGGTTGTGAACCACGTTATAGCAGCTATAGTTTCATAGTTGCTACAACCTTAAACTTGTGTTGTAACAACTGTATATTTGTAGATGCTATAAAATGTTTATATAAGGCTAATAACCACATTGTAACAGATATAAAATTATAGCTGCTACAACTTAAAACTTGTGTTGTAGTAACTACGAACTCATAGTTGCTGCAATGTGTTTGTACAATGCAAACAACCACTTTGTAGTTGCTATAATTTTATAGTTGTTGTAACCTAAAACTTGTGTTGTGTTGTAGCAGTTACAGGTCTATAGCTATTACATGTTTGTACAAGGCAAAGAACTACATTGTAGTAGCTATAAAATCATAGTTATAACAAACTCAAACTTGTGTTGTAATAGTTAAGAATGTAGCTACTACAACCCTTTGTACAAAGCTAAAATATAACTTAATACCTACTGTTCAATATTAAAAGTAAAAAGTATAAGACATGCAAAAGATGACTCAAAATAGTCGTTATAACATAAACCTAAAGGAAGATCAACAAAATGATCCTAAAGCATTTCCAGCAAATCGATGGCCTCTTTTAGAGATGCATTAACCTATGTCACTTGCTCTTCAGCTTGGCAATTGTGGCATGGGTCTTTTCCAGTGTTTGAAGGGCATCCTTCAACTCTCACCACTTGATCTCGCTGAGGAATTGGTAGTGTACAAGAACTTGCTAAGATGTTTAAAGGCACAAAGGGGGAAGAGTCTTCCTAAAACCCCTAGAAGTGATA
>JBBMJZ010127868.1:0-21673 GCA_037833815.1 Zingiber zerumbet | reverse complement strand
GTGAATTTTTAAAAATTTAAGCTATTAAATATTAATGAAGTATAAATTTTAAATATAATAATTATCCTATAAAAATATTAATAAATTTAAATATAGGTTGATAATTAAATTAGGAATAAGAAAAATAGAATATTATAAATAATATCCTTTTTTGGGTATAATATGGTGGTGGTGGGTTATAGTTGGATAGTAAAAATAATTTTAGACAATTTAATAAAAATACATTTTCTATAATTTAAAATGGGATATCCTTATTTGTGTTTTTATGTTGGTTATCGATGCGGAGCTGATAGGGTTTGAGAGTTAATAGATTAGAGTAGATGGTAGTTGAAATTTAATAGGTGAAACTTGAGTAATCTACCTATGAAATCTCTCCATGTCGATCAGCCAAGATCGGTCAGACACTCCAAGGGGCATTGCTTCTCACTCAGATATTATCGAGGCTCTGTTCCCCATCCAATGTTGATAGGATACTTCCGATCGGACACCCCAGTGGTCCATCTCTCTAGTCAGATATTTATGGGATTTTGCTCCCCATCCTATGGCAATCGAATGAGTCTAATAGGATATCTCAGAGGTCTAGCTCCTTAGTCAAATACTTACATGACTTTATTCCCCATCACACAGTGATCTTAGGGGCTTCCCATCCTATGCCAATAGGATACCTCCGATCGGACGCCCTAGTGGCCCAACTCTCCAGTCATATACTTACGGGGCTTTGCTTTCCATCCAATGTCAATCATATGACTCTGATAGGATATCTTAGGGGCCCAACTACTTAGTCAGATACTTACAGGACTCTACTCCCAATTACACACTAATCGGATATCTCAGACTTGACTTTTCAGGAGTTTAACCTCCCAGACCAATACTTACGAAGCTCTCCTTCCCATCACACACCGATTAGATATCTTCGATCGAACTTCTTAGGGGTTCAATTCTCCACTAAGTGCTATCATGACCCAATCACCCCCTCATGAGAGATTAGACTCCTTGTTCTTGGCTCATTTTCTTATCGATAAGTTAAATGACTAGCAGTCAGTAGGTCTTTCGACCCACGAGCTCATTTCACTGTTAATACGGTATATAAGATTGTCAAAGAATATTGTATCTTTGTACATACGAAATATTCCTCTCATACCTACAATTGGACTGTTGGATACAATGCAACCATAACGATTAGACAAGCTATCCAGCAATGATTGTAAGTACCCAGAGGCCTACAGTAATGTGATGTCTTATTAAATACGGGATCACAAAAACATTATAAAAAGGATACCTCTTCGTTGGCACAAGTTCACGAGTCTACGTTTACTTCTCCTTCCATTGTTCTTCTTTCTCCATAGATATGACTTGATCATCGGGTAGTCGCGCTACCAACCTTTGGCCTGCTTACTTATGGCCTTCTTCCTCTTTTTCTTTCTACTTGTGTTTGCAAACGTTCCTAATTCAAAGTCTTTTTTCAGTCAACTTCCAAGCTAGCTCATCGATAGTTCAACTTTCATCGTTTCCAGATGGTATAATTATCCCATGAATACTATATTTTTTTTTGAGGTATAGTATTTAGGACGAAGAATGTAAAAAAAAAAAACTTGCATGGTGCTTATGAGATGTATAAGGTGTGCTAATATATTATAAATAAATAGTCTCCTAAGTTTAGTCTAGTGGCTAACGTATATGAGGTAAATTTTCTCTCACGCTTCAATTTCTATTCCAAGAGCGGGTAGTTATCGGTTATTTATTTTTCTATGTTGATCTTGAATGGATTGACGGGGTACTTACGTGTGTGGTTATATATAAATAAATATGATTTTTTTTTTTCGTAAAATGAAACATATGCATATTCCATAATTCACGTATCTCATTAAATAATAATAATAATAATAATAATAATAATAATAATAATAAAAGAAATTATTGGAGGAAGGATGGTGAATTTTATCCCAATTTTGTTACAATTATTTCTTTACTTATTTCAATGGTTCACTTATTTTCAAACGAAAGAAATTTATTCACTAATTTTCTCATTTTCTTAACATTTTGTCCTTTGTACTCCATTTCATACTCATCGACGCACCCCTTTAATTTTGTGGAAGCCCATCGGTTCCCAACAAGATGTATGACGCTCGGGCCGGGTAGATGGGAATGCATTTATAAATATTTGTTGATTTTTCCTAGGGAACCATTCGGAGGCACTTTCCAAATAATTTTAATTTTGTGACTTGTCTTCTCCTCCCTCATGATTTTTGTTTTTCAGAAAAAATGCATTTCGTTTTCCTTCTTTTCTGAGTTCAACTTCTTAGTTCGTCCTTGACCCCTCACCATCATCCGCCGGCGATCGACCGAATGGATCCGCCGCAGCCGTCGCTGTATTCCCTCTCGCTCGTCACCAGGGCCAAAACGGCGCTTCAATCCGCCGCGGTTAGGGCCGAGAAGGTCCTCACTGACATCAAAGCCGACCTTAAGATCGATCGAGGTTTCATACCCCTCCTTTTCTTCCGCTTTGATTTATAACTAGGCAGATGGTGTATATATTCCTTCCCGCTTCGAATCTGATTTGACCTGTTGCAGACATCGACTTGCAGTCCCAAAGAGGGACGAGGAGATCCACGGATCGAGACATAGATGCGGACGATGATTGCAGCAGATTGCCAACGGAGGTAAGTTATATGGGTGAATATGATTGTCTTTTTTGTTTTTTCACGCAGATTATATACCATAAGATTTGCTTGCTATTCGTGAACACAAGGTATAGACTACAGTAATATCCGTGCTACTGAGCAAATATGTCTGTTTTATATCCTATTCTAGCTATAGCTATTTGCTCAACTGTCTTTCTCCACTCTATTGTATAATCACTTCTTCAGCTACATGATAGTACGCAAAGTGGAGCTGTGCCGCTCCATAAAGTAGAAAATAGTGGTTGGCTATCGGAGTCAAACATCATTTCTCAGCGTAAAGGGTTTGATATTTATGATTTAGTTACAAGGATTTGGATCATGGAAGCAATGCTTCATTTTAGGTGTAAAGATGTCTGCATTACAGTCCCTGTATAACAATTGCTACAAGCCTTGCACATTTAGTTTGATATTTTTAAGAGACCAATTAAAACACTCTTATCAATGAATAAAAAGATGATATAAATAAATCCGATTACTAATAATATAGCCATGCATAGAGTTCAATGGAGAATAGCCTCGGATAGATTTTTATAGAACTCCAAATGATGGATAAAATCCATTTTAGGGATAACAACTGATTCTGCAAGCAAACAAATTGAGAATCTTGTTTTTTTCTTGTGATTTTTATAATATCATCATATACTGTTCTAGAAAGAAAGAGAGGTTGCAATATTACCTTGAAGTAACATTGGATGTTAATCAATCAAAAGATCGACTGGAAAAAAATTAATGAAAATTTTACTTTGTGGACTTCAAACATGCAAATAAAACATTGAAAAGTAAATAAATAAACAAACAAAGTAGATATTTTTGCTAGAAGACCAGATTGGCATCTGTTGGATTAGTGTCACTTGTTGCTTGTTTATTTTTGGAATTGCATTGGTAGCTGGAATTAGTTTAAGACACATCTTTCAGGATCGAGTATTATTTCCACCGTAGTTAGTTCTGTGGATGGCCTTTTCTACAAGTTCTCCTATCAAATCTGTAAATTGTGATGCATAACTATTTTACAGAACTAATCAGCACTTTTTCAGGTTATGGAAAAAAGCTCGTCCAAGAAAGTAGACAGTTCAAAACCTCTAAAGAAGGCAATTCCTTCATCTTCTGTAATTAAACAACTAGCTCTGGCAATTGAGTAAGTTTATTCACAAAATGTGTTACATGTTGGAAGTGTATGCATAGAGTAGAATTACCTCTTTTGATTTTCCTACATTAACAGCTATATAATTTTAGCTTTTGTAGATGTGTGAACAAAACTATATGCACAGTATTTTTACATAAAAGCATCATGCTTTCAATTCTCTGTTTTCTCTTATCATCAATCATTCCATCTAAATGCATTTAACTTTTATAGGAGCGCAAAGCACTTCAACTCTGTAAATAGCCTTTTGTCATCAGCTGTAGAGCCCTCAAATACCAAGGAAAAGAATGGCTTGAGTTTTTCAGCAGTAAAGTCTCTAGTTCTCCGCGATAAGGAAGATAAGGAAATCAATTCTTCCATATGCCGTCTTTTTAAATCAGGTAAAATCATGTAACTAATTTTTGCATCAATTTTTTGATCCTCATGTCAACTATAAATTTTTCCCATTCAACTAAATATTCACTTTGATTGCAATTGTCAACAAGATACTTCCAGAGGAACAATATTTGCCAGGGAAAGGTGTATGTGGATCTGACCTTACTCCGACTACGTTGTTAAAGGATCTTCATGGTGCACCGCCAGGAAGCTTTGTTGTTGAATTGTCTGTGATTATTGGAGGCTTTAAATCATTGCAGAAGATGGCATCATTTTGGTGTAGTGTCATAGCTGAAGTAAGTAATTGGATTTGTTTCTTGTTGAGGAAAGGTTTCTGTTTTTACTTTGAACATTATCTGACAATCGCAAAGTTGAGCACATGATCTTATGTTTTTAGGATGTATTCCTTCAAAACCTCAAATAGCCAATCTCATTTATGCATTTTATTTGCAGAAAGATATTTCAATCGGTAATGTTTGCATTATTCTTGATGAGATTGATGATATTTTTTAAGAAAGTTGAAGCTTTGGTTTATGCACACACATGTTTGTGAAACAACAATATGTCTTACTAAGCTTGACTTTTTCTAGATTCCATGACATTCATTTTTTGGGTGAAATAATGTTTTGTATGTTCTATGTAATGTCTAAAGATAATTAGAGACCTTTCCATCCTTTCACGTTACTCAAGTCTTTTTTGATTGTTCTCCTTACTGATGAATTCATGGTCCTTTCCCCATTTTATTCTCATTGAATTTCATTATCTCATATCTACGCCAGTAACATTTAATATATTGTTCATGAGTTCTTTGATGAAAGATGTGTTTTTTTTTTTTCATTTTCTAAACTCCAAAAGCTTGCTGCTGTTGTAAATTAAATTCCATTTGCAAGCACACAATAGTTTGGATGAATGCTGTTATTTATTTATGTTTTGCCAGCCTTTCAAGTAATTCCCTTCACTACCCTCTTCATGTACATATTAGATAGGTCGTTCTAGGATTTGCTAAAAGGCTTGGATACTTGTGGTTATGTCATAAGCTATTGTGTGAAATTCTGTGAATTTTACAATAATGCGAGCATATCTCTACTTAAATCTGTGAATTTATCATTCTAAATGATACCAGAACTCCTTAACAAAGAGCGTCAAATGCACAATCTATCCAAAATAATAATATTATTTAATACTTTATTACTTGCTGTAACTGTTTCTTATTTCTTGTTATTTCTGCAGCTGAGGAAATTATGGTCTGATGGCCAGCCAATACCTAGAATGCCATTAAATGCAGATCCTGACTTGAATTCTTGCCTACTGCATCAACAGTTTCAAGTTATTAATTGTTCCATTGCCAGGAAACAGCGCCGAAGTATTGCTGAAGAATCAATGCATTCTATACTGGCAAAGGCTAGTCACGAACATATTGATTCATCTCCAACTTCTAAAGGTTTCGCAAGGACCAGTACTGGAGATTATGTTCTTAGGCTTGGAATTTCAGGACCATCTGAAAACCTTACCATGTTAGAAACTGGCGAACCTATATATTCTCCTATTACACAGGTAACATTTTGGAGATGCATAATTAACTGAATGGCTGTTTTTCTCCTACACCACTCGTAATGTGATCCTTGGCCTGTCATTACATCCAGGAAGGGCCAGTTCTGACAGAAGAACTTATAAAAGAAACGGAGGAGTTTGTGCTGCGAACTGGGAGGTCAGTATTTATTTGTAGGCAAATTTATTTTATGGGACTGCTAATATGCTGTTGTCTGTTTCCAGTCTAGGTGGTTTATTGTTTGGTCAAATTGGAAAATTACTTCTTTTTTTAGATAGAAAATCTTCTTTGTTATTCAGTTACGCACAGACAAGGGAGAGTATTAATTCACCACCCTAAGTATGAGTATAATATGACTGTATTGTGAATGTACAAAGGGAGAGAATTTATTTTTTGGCTTGACTTTTTCTTTTTTCTTTTTAGTTTTCATTTTATCATGGATTTATTTCATTTCATCTGAATCAGAATAGATGGATCCTTTTGGATTTTCTGAAAAATATCACCGTAATGTCCAAGTTGAACATGGTGAAGTTTTTGCATCTAATTTCACATAAAGAGGCCTTTCTCTTGATATTGAACTCCTTGAAACAGCAGATCACATTGTTGTAAACTTGGGTTTTTCTTATTTTAGATAAAATGTGAATTGACTGGTACTTTTCTTAGTTTCATAGAAAATGATTCATTGTTGTCTATGCCAATGGTACTTGCATCTTTCTTAATTTATAATTTGTATTTGATTTACGCTCCTGTTTTTAATGCTTCTCAGTTTAGGGCCAGGTTGCTCTCAACTCCTCTCTGACATGCAAGCATTTAAGGCAAGTGCAAAGTTTCATTCAGTATTTTAGTGTTTATTATTCCTTTTCCTTATTTCTTGATTTGTGTAGCAATGCTATGCAATTTCAAAGTTGTGTAATCACCAGAAATATCACCTCATTAGGCTGCTAACCCTGGGTGTATCCTAGAAGACTTTATAAGATGGTACTCTCCGCCAGATTGGATGGAGACGGACAATCAGCTCGATAATTCACTTGATGATGAAGGGTCATCTCGACATGGTCAATTAAGTAGAAGAATGCAGGAAAAAGGTAAACGCAGCCTATATCTCCCTGGTGTAATATTTAGACAGGTAGCTACTAAATATCTTGTGCCCTCCGCATGATGGTAACTAATGTAGAAAAACTGCACATTCTTCAATGTTTGGAGCAAGAGATTCTTCTTAGTCATTTATCCTAAAAGCTTTAATAGATATTCAGAAAGGAATTAATCTATCTATAACAATCCACCTTGAGTGGATGGATCCATAAATTGGATTGACCCAAGCCCAGCATATGAATTGACTTCATTTAGTTGGGGATACATTTTTAGATTACTAACATAGGTAGTGAAAATTCATCATCCTTTCGGATACCTTGTTGATGTTCACTGGCTAATGATTTCCTAATTTTATGAACGCCTAGTCAATCTAGTGGACCTCTTAAGTCATAATCTGACATTGGACCTTGTTTCTAGGCAACTTAGTTCATAATTGAGTCATCTTGGCTATGGTTGTTCTTCAAGGGATGAGGTCAATAATCAGTCGTTGCTGATTTGGTTTTTTTGACAATTTCTTTTTTCAACCTCTCCATTAGCTCTCTACTATGGTGATATTTGGATAACTTGCACCATGTATTTTTTGGTCAAATTTAGATAATTTGTGGCATGAACTGTGGGAAACTGCAAAAGCATTACCAGCTGTCAAACAAACACCATTGTTCGATGAGGATTTAGCAGTGTAAGTGGGTGAATTGATATGGCCAGTCTTTTACTTGATATCATTCAAGAAAAATGATTGATTGTTTTGATTTTGAAGTGAAAGCATCTTAACTTCCTTTGAGAGCATCCAACCATCTGATCTCTTTGAGCAACTTGCAGTATGTGTGGTATGCATTTTCTTTTTAGCTTTTCTTCCAAAAGGAATTTGACTTTGCATATTTATGTATTTTGCAGGATTATTAATTATTATTGTTGCTTTTGACATGATATCAACTTTTTATGTACTGCCATGTTGATTAGTTACAAAAGGGTACTGTTCTACTACCTAATGGAATAGGTGCACTAGTCTTGATCGGCTGTTCCTGGACTATTAATTATAAAGTACTAACAGGTGGATCAAGATTCTGCACCCATAAGCATGCAAATCATGATGTGATCTTAACTAGTATTAGTTTTCTACTAGAGCATCTTCGCATGGATATGATTCTAACACCTTGTTTGGTTCATGGAATGCAATTAATCACGAATAGATTAGTTGTTCTTGTAGAATGAAATAGAAACTTGTATTTTTTTTCCTTTTTTTGGTTACTGGAATGGAAGGCATACTTCATTCTCATTCCTATTTTTAATTTGTAGTTTGGAATTAGGAAGGACGTGGATGATTCAGAGATCTATTTAGAAAATGAAAAATCTGCTAAGTTGGAAAGCTATTACATTAGTCGCTGATAGGTATATCTAAGCTGGATTAGAAATAATTCTTTTGTCCGATTTCAAAGAATTTCTTTAAACCATAGGAATAACTATCATCCATGAGACAAATTATTCAGCAGAATATATTTTCTTATGAACCTAACACGTCAAAAGTAGATTATGCATTTTTAGGTATTTGCTTCTGCAGTTTTTGGCAAATCATCTGGAATTTTATTGATTAGGTCATGCAATTCTAAGGGCCTTAAATTTAATTTGTATTGCATTGTTTTGAGCTAGCTGCATCATGCAGAACCTTGTCTCATCCCATTTCCTCCCAAAGGAAACCTAATTAGTAACTTAAGTTGTGAAATTTTCCTAAAACGCTCAGGGAAGTGGATGAGATAATTTGCACTAAAGATTGTTCTTTTGATAAAATAAAATAAAAAACTCTAGCACGATATCATAAGGGCAATAAATTTCAATAAATGAAACAAATTCTTAAGTTCCTGGAGCAAGATTATTTGTGTATTCTCACTTCTCTGAAACATGCTGGTTGTATTTGTATAACTCAACCTAAATTTGATAGTCCTTGGCATTCTTCATTAATATGAGTTTTCAGATATTGTCATTGTTTGTAAATGTTTAGATTTCTGCTGGTCTACTGATAGCTGAAGCAGTAGTTCCAGACGATGGCACCTTAAACAAAAAATACAACGAGTGCAAAGACTACATAGTTGCAATCTACCAAAGTGGTCTTTTGAATGAAAAGTTGGATGACATTTGCAAGGTATGGTCTCTTTCTTATCATTCTTGATAATCCTACTAAGATTTCGTTTTGGTTCACTGTTTATTTCCTTGTAGGTTTATGGAACGATAGAAGCCATAGTCTTGAAACCTGAAGAAACCACTAAAGCAATAGAACAACCTGATGAAACTCCACTTAGCGAATCAAAGAAACTCTTCAAGGTAGGGAACCTAAACTTTGTTGGGAAGGACAAACAACCAATTTGGAAACGAATTGCAAAGGATGATACAAAATCAGAGGAGAAACAGGGCCATGTACTTTCCAACCTTTTTGACAAAAGAACATCTTTATTCTCCAAAAAGTCTGAAAAAAACTAAATTAACAACCACCCAATGAGTGCGAGAGTGGCCATGTTTGAAAAATTCCACATTTGTTCTTTCTCATTTTCCCCCCTTTATTTTGTTTGATGTTCAATGAGCCAATGGCCATGATTAAACTTGTACCTACTATTTGTGTCTGATATACTCTTGAGATGAAAAGTTAGTGCTTTTTGATTCTTCAACCTTCTGCCATTAACGAAGCATGCAGCCATTTTTTCCCCCATGATTACTGCCATTTGTATATGATATTTTTCCAATCACAACACTATATATACCCCAGGATTATTCAATACTCTATTATTTTTATTTGAATACATGGGTCTTTATCATTTTTATTTATCTTTTAATTTGTAAAGTATTACAAGTAATAGATAAGTACATTGAATGATATTTTCATATAATAATTTTCTCGACATAATAATTTTCGACTCATTATGTCCGTCTAAAAAATGTATCTTTTTAATAATTCGAAAGAATAAAATGTAATGTATATGTGTGTGTTCGAGGATATTCATTCTAAATTTGTAGGGAATAAAATAAATGCTCTTCTTAATCAAATCCAATCATTACGGATTAATGGTTTGAAGAAATTCTAAAATTAACTGGGCTTTAAGGCTAATTCTAAGAAAATTAAAGGCCCAAGTGATTAATTAGTAATTATCAGATATCGTACATCACTAATTTGTCCGCCATGGATTTTACGACGGCGACCTCCTCAAAAACAGCCCCATCGTAATCTCCGCTGGCGTCGCGTCGCCTCTAACAACGTCTTCGCGTAACCGATCGTCTTCGTTCAGGTGCCCGCCGCTGGGCTACTTGTTCAGGAGTCGCTGCACGAGCTTCTCGTGCCCGACGACCGCGCTCGACGGACTACTTCCAGGCGACATCATTCTCGAGGTCAATGGGGAGACTGCGCCTGCGCTCCCCCTCACGGAGCTCGTGGAGTACATCTAGAGATCTGCATGCAAGAAGGTATTGGAGCAATGAAGGTGAGAGCGCCGATGGGACTGGCAGAATCGGCGTCCAATAGTCCCCAAATTTTTATTTTTCCAAGGCCGGAGCAAAGGATCCAGGACAGACGACAGTGTTGGATGGTTTGAAGCAGACCTTCTCGAACTTTTCCCAGTCCGCGAGCAAAGTTTCCGTCCCTGTTTGCGGCGGTTGCGAAATCGAGTTCATACGTGCTGTTTCAGTTTGCGGCGGTGATCAACCAACCGTCATTTCAGGTGCTTGATGCTGGCTCCCTTGCGCTTATTCTCTGCAATTTTTCTGTATCCATTTTTCAACACATGCTGCCAAACAGTTATCTTGATATGGTTGGGTCAGTAATTCGTATTCTCGTGCTATGATCTTGATGGAAATCATTTCTGTAGCATGAAATTCTATTTCAAACTCACACCTTAAGATTCCTCAGCTGTAGTTTGGTCATAACTTTTTCTCAAGAAAAGAGTTGACGATCTACTGTAACCATATTTCTGGGAGATTGTAGTGGGTTCGGAAGAACAACAGAAATTATAGAAAGCAATACTTCATATCCGACTGCTAATACTTCAACTATATGCAACAGTTGAAGGGATAACTTTTTGCTAATTAAATTCTTACAATTCCTTCACTTGAACTAGGAAGATTTTTGTCATCTCATTGACTGATGAACACTTAACAAACAGCAAATTGTTCTCTACGGATTTGACATGGCAGAAAGCATATTGGCTTTGGTAGGAAGAACCAAGGACTTGCCACCAACTTGTCTGCGTAAAAATGCATCTTAGCTGCTGCCCCAATAATTTAGCTTACAAAGTCCTTGTACTATCTATGTTTCAGAACCACCCTGCTTCAGTGACCATTAACAAGCTCTTTCATCCGATAACTGAGCTGAAGACAGGACTAGAAAAATAGAAATGACCTTGAACAATTATTGGTTACCCAAACAATATAGTGCCCTAAATGAGGCAGAGTTCATTCCCTTCCAAATTGTTCATTTTTTATTAGTATTTTCTTTCGGCATGCAGTGATTCCCTGGAATTCCCAGCTAGCTTGCAGAAAAGAATTGGGAATAACTGGGCGTAAGAATCTGCTTTTGCTGACCCACATGCATAAGAACCTTAAAGTATGGATTTCATTACTCGCTGAAGATGCATATCGATGGCAATCTGAGATTTGTTCTTTTCCAAAATAACATTTTTCTTGTTTGTATTTGTTATTTAATGTATACTTAGTTGTAGTTCCAAATGATTAGCACGTTAAGTATCCATTATGGAAAGGAGCAAGAAAGAAAAGCAAGTCAACCAACAACTGAGAAGAACAGATTAAACTTGATGCGAGAGGAAGAAGAAGCAAGACAAGTACCTTGAGCTGAAGTGCTTGAGTGGAAAAGAGATATTGACGCGGCTCAATCCAATTACACAGCTATTTCAGCATCCAACCATGTTTTCAGATTGAGACACGCCAATACCTCCTGTGCACATCACAAGCAAAGCACTGATTTGGCCTCGTCTTCCACCATGATAACCTGCAGTACTTAGTTCTTCTCCTTCTCTTTGATGACAATTCAGAAACAAAGCTAACAGTGAGAACGGCACACAATAAAGCAAAGGGCTCACAGAAGGGCGGGAGGAGGTTTTGGAGTTGAAGGACATGAGCTATGAGAAGGAGAGTTACATAAACCCTGATTCTTGATTATTTGCGCATCAAATGAAAAGGCATCTTCCTTTGTGTTAGCTTTCTCTCTGCAATCACTTTTATAATTGTTCTCCTTCTCCAGATCATTTGCTTGTCATATGGCTCCCAAATGCTACAAAAAGGGTAACAAGAAAGGAAAGGGGTGAGAAAGTGAATTTTATGGGGGGGCCATAATAAAATGCATGATTATACTTGCTGAGTTTGTTTGATATGCATTTTTATCTTCTATCTTCTCTTTATCTTTTAGATCCATGATGTATCTCTTAAATGCTGACACTTAATTATGTCTTCCTTGTCACGCTTTCAATGGAAATGTTTGGTTTGCTAGAGAACAATGCAGTTGCGTCAGCAATAAATAGCAGGTTTTTTTAGTGGAAGAAAAGTCCATCGCTTAATGTTAGGTCTTGATGTGAACAAATAATGTATATTAATTTGTTGCTAGCAAGTAGAAATGAAATGACTGTGGATAAATATACCACGTACACATGAAATCAGTAAGAATCAATTGAAGCTTATTCTTAAATGAACAAGGAAGACATCAAACGACGAAGATCTGGTGAAACAGCATAGATAAGTAAACACTAATCCATTGTGCTGTTTAGCTGGGGATCAGGATAAACGCAGGGAGTCAAAGGTGATGATGGGGTAGTTGTGTCGCATTAAATTCTCTGTCGCCGTGCTCAAGAGCAATCACTTTCAGCAAATCAGCTTCTGCTGAAGCAACGGATTTGTTCCTGTTTCCTTGAGCAAAATCTCAACTTTTACCGTCGAGAATTCAGAGTTCCCTTTGTTTAGATTTTGACGTGGATGGCGGCTGGTTGGCTGGATTCTAAAGCTCAATTGGATAAACTGTGAGAGTGAAGAAAGGTCAAAGTGTATGCATCATATTGGTAAGTCGAAGGCCAAAGAAATTGAGGGGTCCTAGTCCTACAAGAGAGAGAGGACTGTTGAATCTGGCCCTTCTTGGTACTTTGGCACCGTGGTGGAGCCATGGACGCAATGATTGTTGACTGGTGCAGAAAGCGAACTTGTTATTTATCTCCTCAAAGTCAAGTCAATGGCAATGTGTAATATAATGAGAAGCTGAACAATTGCTAAATACTTTAAATGTCTTGATAAATTTAGTCTGAATTATTCTTCTAATTATCAAATTATCCATCTCATATTACATCGTTCTTTATCAAAAAAATGTGAAATGAAAATTTTAAAAGTACAACACTCTGACTGTCCAATAGGCACACCGGTCCATATGCATGGCCCATGAAAGGTTATCGGAGCAACAATCCCATACATAGCCCAGGAACTGCATAAAGGCGTCCAGAGTTTTTATTTATTTATTTATTTATTATTATTATTATTTAAACTTTTCAGAAGTTGTGTTATATGTATTCAATGACTTATCAGTGTAAGAATAAGAAAAGAAATACAATTGTTTACCAGTACTTCTATTTCTTTTCTTCTGCTAATGTATATAAGAGGTTCTATAGCAGTGCTTGGAGTTGCTGGAAAATCAATGCATTGCTGCTTACGTGCCCAGTTAATTATGAAATCATCGATGTGTCCTTTGGCAGCTTGGTGAAATAAATACGGAGGTTTCGCACTTTCGCCCACCAACAACATCGATGTGTCCTTACACATATACAGTTAGTACCGAGCAAATTAAAGACGATCGACCGACCAAATCTAAAGAAAACTAATTACTTTTCAGATTCCAACTTGATGTCCTACTGTTGGATTTGGTCTACTAGTTGCCCAACTTCTCAGGCAAACCATATGCAGCCAGTACGTACTACTTACTCACTGCTTTTCATCTTTTGTCTCCTGGTACTCAACCTTATTGTGAGAAAAAGAGCTGAAGCTGAAGCACCGACCAAGCTTTATTGTGAACCTAACTGATCCAGCCTTAATGCATATCTCCTTGATATACGAGAAGGAAAGTTATAACATGTTCCATCTTGTCCCTGAAATAGTTTTCTTCGTCTTCTTTTAAATTCTTGTTTTTTATTAATTTGCCTTGTTGATGATTCTTATTGAATGCGTGAAAATTAAAATATTACTAAATTAGTTTAAATAAAGAACTTTAAAGTTTACGCACAGTTATTTTAAACCAAAACTTCTAAAAGCTATGAATGTATATTTGAGCGACGACTCAACCAATACGAGATATATTATCTGTTATTTTATCTAAGTTCACGATTATGTGAAAGAAAAAAAAAATACCCTATAACAAAATAATAGTTATTTCACACCAAAATAACTTGTTGAATCCCATAAATTTCTATTTTTCATTCTTTTTAAGATGCAATTCTCATTTTTAACTTTGTTTCTCCTATTTTATCTTTTATGAGAGTAATATGTTTTTTTAGTAATATAATTAGTGGTCAAGAAATATCCGTAAAATAATATGAACTTTAATTAATGTTTTTTTTATAAAAAAAGAGAGCCTAATTATCATGAGGCATGACATCTATTTATGATCTCTAGCGTAAAGAAGATATATTACTCGAGCAAAAACCATAATAAACCATAAAGAAGGTTTAGTAGATCATAGTCATCGTACCAGATGCATTATGTTGTCCACTACTGTAGTGAATCAGTTAATTAATTAATTAGCACTGTTTTCACAACTTAACGATCTGTCAAAACTCTGTCTGAAATAATTAACTCGTCTCGCACTTTTTCAAAAGGGTTTTGAAAAGATAAAATTTGATGAAAAATTGACAAAATCCCTCTTCACCTGCAGGAAAACTTAGATTGATGAACATTAAATTTGAAGGAAATTACTGAACATCTTGGATTTTATAATGCTTCAAGATCCAATCGATCAAATCTGAGGGGGAAAAAAAGAGAGTAGATGGCAGAGCCAAACAACTATTTATTATTATGCTCATGAAACTTCCCAGCAGAAGACCAGCAACTGCATACACAGACGCTAAAACACGTGCACGTGGTTGGCCTCCCCATGCACGTGAAATGGCAGACCTTATGCTTCCTCCTCCTCTGTCTTTTGCACTGAGTTGTTCCCAAGGCAAAGTTTACAGTAAACTTTTCATCTTAATCCATTGCACCGAGTAATTAATTATATAAAGAAAATCCTTATAACAGGATGGGAAATGGCAGCCTCTGCAAGCTTCACAATCTTCCTCGGTTTAGGATTGACGTACTCGATCAGATTTAGCACTGCTCTGCTGCAGCATTTTGAAGAAATCGTTAAGTAATTAATTTTCAGATTACATGATTGCCCCTTCATAGGCTTCTTGGTCTTCATTCTTCAATTTGGATCGGGTTCTCCTCTTCACGAAGGAAGCTGAAGAGCCTTTTGTAGCTCAGACCACGTGAAGGGCAACTGAAAGGTCATTCATTATTGTTGGCATGGTAGTCTTCCCACTCATCACCATTAATGTTGAACATTTTAATGAATTAATGTTGATGGGGTTGCAATCCATGTGTTGCTCTGATCATTATTTTAGCAAGTCAAATCACAGAATTGGAAGCAACTCTGCAATCCAGCATTTATTTGGGTAAACTTGTTCTAAGAAGAACAGTTCAAAGAGTGAATGTGCAATGTACGTATTTTCAATTCATTAGAGTTATGATAATTTTATCTTAAAGTAAGATAACGAAGGATTCAATGTCCATATATAAAAGTGATGGTTTTAAAAATAGAAAACGTCATTATTTTTTGCAATTTGTCATTATCCTGAATTACCAATTGGTTTAGACTGAATGGAAACAGCCATAATCGTGATCGGTTGGCGTTTCTTTGTCATGCCATTATTGATTATGTTATAAGCTATTTTACATAAAATAAAATAAAGGAAGTTGAACGCTTGACATATAATCCAAGTGTATACTATCTATTTTCAGTTTTGCATTACATATTGAAAGAAATTTGAAGTCTGATAGTCTAGTCAAAGACGAGGAAGGTGATCGATTCCAGAGCAGTGCTTTCCCAAGCTGTCATCCTACATTTCCACATGATGCTCTGTTTTCTCTTTGTGTGACCCTATTTCTATTCCGTGACCCACATGATCTCTTACTTTCTTTTGCGGCACCCTCTCTTTTTCAGGCGCCAAGGGCCTTTACGCCAATTTGCAATCGCATTCTAGCGCAGCGACACATGTTCTGTTCTTGCACTGTGCATGAAGCAAGAAAGAGAGAGAAATCTAATTTGTGGAACGGAGTCTCACTAAGGTTATCTTTCCTTAAGTAGCCTTTCTGAGATGCCCTGCTTCAGTTGGTAGGTGCTTTATCCTTCCTCCACTTCCCACCGCATAGCATAAACGGAGTTCAGGGAAGAGTCCAAAACCGAATGCTTGCTGCCAAAGGAGCAATTTTTACTTGCCTCGTGATCCTCTTGGTTTCTCCGAGCTCTCGGTTGCTAAAAATTCCACCATCGACTGGTAAAGATGCGATATTCATTGAAGAACTGGGATGGAGAGTGGTGATTCGAGGGATTTCGTGGTGCCGCAATAAGAGGAGAAACGAAGAAGAGGAGACTGCAGATATGAGCTTCAGGAGAGCAAGCGGTGGCGGTGGTGGAGGCGGAGGAGAGTTATTGACGAGGGGAATGGTGTCGAAAAAATGGACATTTTTGCTTTGCATTGGAAGCTTTTGTGTTGGCTTACTCTTCATCAACAGGTGCAGAATTTATTCTTAGTTTCTTCAATTTGTACCTTTTGCTTCTCAAATTTGTTATCTTATATAATTGATCGATGGTTTACGGTTTTGTGTTTTGCTAATTTTGTTTCTAAATTCTGAATTGTTCACATTATTTTTTATTTGATCAGTCAAATTCATCTTTGAGTTATAAAAGATGAAATGAGTTTTCTACGACTATGTCCTGCTGAGTTTTGACAATTGGGAAATATGATTTTCTCCAAACTTGATTGTATTTCTGCCAGAGTTCTTGATGACCCATTCCATTGAGATGTACCTCAGCTAAGAGAAGCATTCTATAGCGAAAAATCGATATTAGTCGATTCCTCCACTTCAGATGATATAATTCAGTGTATTAGTTAATTTCATCACGTACTTGTGTTTTATAATCAATAATTGTACTTCTGTTTTATAATCACTTCATTTCAGAGTAGTTTGTTTTTTTGATAAAATAATCACTTCATTTCAGAGTAGTCCCTATGGTACTGAAGCAGAATAATGTTTTGCAGTTGGACAATGCCTGAAGCCAAGGACATGATTAGGGCAACAGGAACAGAAAATATTAAGATGAATCTAGTTTCCAACGATTGCAATCTAAGAACGGTGAGTGTATTGGTCACATTATATGGATGTATCATTTAAGCAATGCTAATGACAGTAGATTTTGATCTTGTCAACTAAATCTAAAGGACACAGTTGGTTCATGACACAAAGCATCATATTTTTTTTCTTCCCTTTCTGTTTCAGCTTAACAAAAAAGGAGAATCTAAAGAAATCCTTGGCAAGATTTCAAACACTCCTGAAGCTTTGCAGTACGTTTCCGTATCTATTGTGAAATTGGAACTCATTGATCAAGCTGTAGCAGCAAGATAATGGAACACTTTTGTGCAGGACACTAGATAAGACAATATCTAACTTAGAAGTGGAGCTAGCAGCTGCAAGAGTTGCACAGGAGTCAATTCTCGCTAGTGCTCCACCGACAGAGACTCTAAATCCTACTGAAACTACTGGTCCGATGAAGTATCTAATGGTTGTTGGAATTAATACGGCATTTAGCAGTCGTAGACGAAGAGATTCTGTCCGTGCTACTTGGATGCCTCAAGGTTCTGGGTTCCACCTGCTTTTGCCTCTTTGCTGCACAGCAAATCTCTCTGATCTGATTAACAAATTTAATTATTAATTGTGTAAAAAAAATAATATATAGGCGAAAAGAGAAAGAAGATGGAAGAAGAGAAAGGCATTATTATCCGCTTTGTCATTGGCCATAGGTATGTATCTAGAGAAACTAAGTATAGATTTATGAAATTCTTGTTAACAATTCCTAACGTTCATGCCTTGTGTCATCATTCCTCTTTTAGATTTATATGTTGGGAGTAGGCTTATAGGTGAAGCTACTGTAAGAAAAGTAAATTCAAAAACAAAATTGATTATGTTCACCCTTTGACTTGCCTGCCTTGAGATATTTACAGTGCTACACCTGGTGGAATTTTGGACAAGGCAATCGAAGCTGAACATAATAAGCATGGTGACTTCATGAGGCTGGTTAGATATGCTTTTTATATATATATTTTTCATAAGACAATGAAACTGTTTAATTTATTTGTGATACCTTTAGAATACTTTTTGTGTGTGACGAAGCTGTATTATTGGCTCAAGTCATAGAATTTTGCAGGATCATGTAGAAGGCTACCTAGAGTTATCAGCAAAAACTAAAATATATTTTGCTACGGCTGTCTCTATGTGGGATGCTGATTTCTACGTCAAAGTAGATGATGATGTTCATGTAAATATTGGTAAGTGAAACTGTAACTTCTTGGATTGCTTGCCTACCTTAATTTGTTTATGCATAGCAACATGGTATATGTGTTTATGTTGAGTCTACATTTTATTTTTATTGTAGCGACTCTTGGAATGACTCTGGCTAAACAAAGAAAAACAAAGCCTCGGGCGTACTTAGGATGCATGAAATCTGGTCCAGTCCTAGCTCAGAAGTAAGCACATGCTGGTGTTTGTACTCTAACATTACAATTCAGCAATTGATCTGTCTGCTTTTATGGAACAGGGGAGTCAGATATCATGAACCTGAGTATTGGAAGTTTGGAGAGGAGGGAAATAAATATTTTCGACATGCTACTGGTCAGCTATATGCCATTTCTAAGGATTTGGCCAGTTATATATCCTTGAACCAGTACGTAAATAATTTTCAACGTTTTTTTGGTTCTTTTTAAACTTTTGTGAGTTTGTAGAACTTTAACCGAGCACTGGTTCATTGTCATAGGCATTTGCTTCACAAGTATGCAAATGAGGATGTATCACTGGGATCATGGTTTATTGGGTTAGACGTCGAGCATATTGATGATCGGAGATTGTGTTGCAGCACGCCACCCGGTAATTGTCCTGTTCACAAACATGCAAATTAAATCTTCAGTTTGAGTATGTGAATTGGCTACATAAAGTACTAATGCTTAAATTCAGATTGCGAGTGGAAAGCCCAAGCAGGGAACGTCTGTGTTGCCTCATTTGATTGGAGTTGCAGTGGGATTTGCAACTCAGCAGAAAGGATTAAGGAGGTTCATCGGCGCTGCGGTGAAGGGGAGAAAGCTCTCTGGAATGCATCCTTTTGAGTTCCATTAATAAGCATCTGCGTGCCAATTTCCAATCAATCTCTGGTGCCATACTACATACGTTGTGTCATGTTAATATACATCCGTATTGAAAGATGATCACGGTGGCTTTCTTTCAGCAAGGGAACTTTTTTCATTTTGCTAAGAAAAGATTCCCGTAGCCGTAGGGATGGGTACACACACCACACACACAGTAAGTCAGTAAGCGAGAGAAAAGACAGTTCTCCCCCACATTTTTTTCATAAATTGGCCGACTTGTTCTTGTATAATTATAATAGTTGGATGCAATAAATGCTTTGTTTGCGTTTTTCTGGTACGATGGGATAAAGAAACGTGCTCTTCCATGTTAATTGTTTTGTTGTTCGGGAATTTACTAATTCGTTAACATATATAGAGCTCTTCGCCTGCGTCTGCTAATAATGAATAGAACATGCATGGATGAGAGAAGAGAAAAATAGCAACAAGAAAAAGGTTTTATAAGACTTCTGTTTTTATAGAAGACAATTCAACAAAGCTATCTATCTTTCCGAAAGTTCAGTTCTAAGAAATTGTCCAAAACAAAGGCTTTTGATTGGCACCCGGTTGTCCAATGTCAATAATCAATATGTAACAAGGAAACTTTATGTATACATAATAGAAAGGAGTTTCTTTCTTTCTGTTAATCTCTCTTTCTTTCTTTATTCTCTTGTTCTGCGTTGTTTTGAATGGAATGTATTAATTGGTGACTGAATCCATGAGGTCCATCTGTTAGAGACGCTAAAAGATTTGTGTTGGCTGAGTTATGTGCCTTTATTAATGCCGGTACATTTGCTCCAATTGTTGATTCAATTAAAACAAATGATTTCATTCTACATCGAGCCAAGATCGCCGCCACCGCAGCAGCAGCGAACTATTTCTCTCCGTATTCTTCAGTTCTTGAAGTTGAAGAGGTATGTAGGCACCTGTCTCTCTTGTTCTCCCTTTGTTTTGCATGTTGTTGGTCAAGAAGGTCACCAGGATGAGAAACCCAATCCGACAATAAATGATATTGCGTTGCGTTGATGGAAGGAAATAATATTTTCTGGAAAAGATCGATTGCTTGGTGTTTGATCTGATAATTAAGCTAGCTGCATCTTGTTTAGGTATTTCAAACCCGTTTAATTTGCCAGTAGAAATGGTGGATGATCTACGCCATTTCTCGGGGAATAGATGTTCTTAATTATTCTTTTGGTATCTTGATGATTTCCTTAATGGTCTTTTCAACTCCTCGGATTACGCGATTTCCTTAATGCCCACGTGCTCCCAATTGATGACTACAAGAAATTTGATTGATGGTGTTGCAACTTATATAGAGGAAATGGACTCTGTTGATTGCCAATTCCAGAGCATGGAGAATGAAGCTCCGAGTTGGGCAGATCAGTGGGGCACCGGCGGACTGAACGACGACGACGACGACGACGACGGCAAGTACAAAGAGAGCGGGAAAGATAACAAGAAGATGGAGAAAGTGAAAGCGTTTGCTTCATCAAGCTTCGGCAAGGCCAAAGCAGCTGCGACAGTTGGAGCAAGCAAGGCCAAGAGCGGCACCACCACCGGCATCAAATGGATCAAGACGCAGTACCAGAAGAAAACATCCAAATAAATCATCATCTTGAGCTTTATATATATATATATATATATAATAACATGTCTGTGGGTTCATAATCTCCGTCAAACGTTTCAGTTGAGTTTGTTTGGCTTGCTTAGTGATGTCTGAATGTCCAAGGATAAATCACCCATGAGATGTTGACAACGTTGACGAAAACTGAAGGAGGGTTGATAGCTGGGAAAGCGATACTGAGAGAAAGAAATTGTTAGAATGGAATCTGAGGGATGCTAGTCAAATCTTTAGCAGGGGAGATGGAGAAGAACATATAGGGGTTTGAATTGGACCATGCTGGACCGGCAAGAGGGGGTTGGAATGCCTTGCAAAATTCAAAAATCAATCGAACTTTCAAATAAACTAACATTGTAAAATAAAAGTAGTAAATAAAACTGAAAGAAGAGGCAGGGGATTTTTACTTGGTTACAACCGGGGAGGTTGTTAATCCAAAGAATATGTCGCACTAGTATCTCCTTCAGGCAGAGAAGCCTCTTACAGCATTAATGCACAAGATAATAGAAGCTAAACTACAACTAGCAGTGCACAAGTGTTGGAATCTACCATTCTTGAGTTGTTGAAAGCTTCTGGACCAAAGCTATATTTATAGCCTTGGTCGGGGCCCTGGAAGGGTTCCAGGCTCCTGGAAGGGGAAAAAATTTTATCCCCTTCGCAACAGATCGCGTTTGACGCAATCCGGTCAAAATCAACATTCTGGGCGCCCAAACTAGAAATGCAACCTAGTTAACTTTTTTGGTCCAGACCCTCTACTCTGGTTCA
>JBBMJZ010127770.1:0-21674 GCA_037833815.1 Zingiber zerumbet | reverse complement strand
ATTTAGGATCTATATTGATATCTTTGGGAGGTAGTTGCAGTAGAGCAAGATGCAGCCTGGTTTCAGCTTCCACGCACAGTGCGGGTATCTTATATTGACTCATTTAGCTTATGCAAATGATCTCTTTCTTTTCAGTCGAGGTAATACAACTTGAGTAGGCACATTGATCACATGCTTTTAGGATTTTGGTTCTACTTCCAGACTTCAAGTTAATCGTTTGAAGTTTAATATTTATCGCTAGAGTTTATGATACGACGCAGAGCATACTTCTATCCATCACAGGAGAAAGACATTATGCCTTTTAGGTACCTCGAGATTCCACTAGTTGTACAACGCTTACAGATAACTTATTATAGCCCACTAACTAATTCTCTGATATGATGGATCAACACTTAGTCAAGGAAGACATTGTCTTATGTAAGCAAGGCACAACTTATCAAATTCAGTACTTCAGGATGTCGAGTTCTTCTGGCTTTCTATTATGTCGCTACATCAAGTTATCTTCGACCGTATCTACAATATATGCCGGTCTTTCATGTGGACATCCAAGAACCCTCTAGTGTCTTGGGCGGATATGTGTAGATCGAAAGACGAGGGTGACATGAGATTCATAGACTTAAGGGCATGGATCCTAGTCCTCCTGGCTAAGGTTCTTTCGAGGATTCAAGAGAAGGAGGATGCATTATGGATCAAGTGACTACATCATACCTACTTGAGTTATATTGATTTGTGGTCATGGCAAGAAACTCATTCAGATTCCCCGTTGATCAAGCGTTTACTACACATAAGAGATCTCATCCTTGAGGCCATTGGGTCACCTGAGGCTGCTAGACAGAGACTGACAAAGTGATTTTTATAGAATGACGAAGTCGCCCAGGCTTATAATTTCTTTCGAAGTCTAGTCCGAGGGTGCCATAGGCTTGGACAGTATGGAAGTCTTACGTTCAGCCGAGTCATGCAGTCACTTTCTAGATGTTGGTAAAACAAAGCTCCTTATCAGAGACTTACAGAAGTATTAAGATGATCGATAATGCATATGCACGTTTTACGAACATATGCTGAAGATACAAAGACATTTATTCTTCCAGTGCCCCCCTTTTCGATTGCGTATTTGTGATGGAGAATTAAGATTAGTTACATATGCGTCTAGAGATATCCATCTATTGGAGGATAATTTGTATATGCGAAGGGTATTACAAAGGGAGTAAGATGGTGATAAAAGCTCTTATTGATACATTACGTGTTTGAAATCGTAATTTTTTCACTAAAGGTAAATTAAATATAAAAAAAGAATAAAAAGATATTCATGAGAGTATATTTAAAAAAAGGTAGATCCGCTACCTTAGCGGTCTCCCTAGTGCCGGCCCCACGGATATGGAGGGAGGTTCATGCAGGTACACAGGTCATAGGCGTATAGTGGGGTAAACCCCAAATCGTCAGTTCCTAAGAATTGATCCCTAACTATTACGTCATAAATATCATATGTTTACTATCTGTGCTACGTCCTGGGCAGAGAGTATATATTTAAGTATCTATTTAGATGGGATACTACCTCGTATTTTAAAATCTCTGCGTTTGTCTGATTTTTTTTAAAAAAAGCATCCCATTGCGTCATCGGTCCGCTGGCAGCGACCGGCTTGGATGACACTGCGGCAATTTATACGGACTACGAAATCATCCCTATCCAAGCTGTTCCGCCCCCCGGCCCTGCACTACCCATTTTGTAACGATTGGATGGGAACGTAAGTATTGTCCTCCTCCTCCCACCGCACCGACTGGAGATTTCGATCCTCTCTCTTTGCATGCGATCGACTGAGTTCGGAACTCAGGGAGTGGTGGCGGATTAGGGCTTCGTGCCATTTCGATTCGAAGAGCATCGACCATGCCTTCGGTGCTTGGAGAAACCCTCGACCCACGAATGGCTTTCCCCTCGTCCTCCGCCTCGCTCACCTCCTTCTATGGCAAATCTAGATTAAATCGTCTTCAACAGAAGCGTCACAAGTGGAATAGTCGTGGTAATCTTAGCTAACATTTGCTTTTCGTGGGGTGCTATCTCGTCGCTTTAGGTATTTGTTGCTGCTTGCTGCTGGTGATTAAAGAAACGTGACAGAGGTATTTCTTTGACTTCTTATTTTTTTTATTCCATGTATCATTGTTTATTGAGTGTTGATTTTTTTTGAAGGTTTATTAGGAAAAATTGTGTTTCTATGCGATGTTCTTTTTGTGCTGTAAGACTGAGATTTTTTTTTTCCCTTCTCGAGGATGCGTGGCTATGTAATCGCTGTTAGCTGAAAACCAGATTTGTCATGCAGAACTCAGTAGGTGGTAAATATGCTCTGATGTCACGTATTTAATCAGGTTCTACAACTGAACAGTTGGCAAGTCTTGGATAGTCTAGATTAATGGTCAAGAAAATATGACTGATAATCCCGTTGCAGTTTTTCATGGATGTAAATGATAATTGCAACAGGGAGAACAAAATTGTATTGCAAGATGATCTTTATCGTTATTTTATTTGCTTAAGTAACCCTCTATCTTCTTTTTGCAGCTAATTCGGATTTATTTCCTTTGCCAGAATTATGTCAACTTAAACATGAATGACATAGCTATGTAATTGTTGTGAATTGAAAACAAGATTAGTCAGTTGATACTTAGTAGTTAGTAATATGCTCAGATGGCATATATTAGGTTTTACATATAGGAAGTTTGCAGATCTAGGGGATACCTATTTCCCATTTGCATCAAAAGTTTTTTATGTTTATTTTTCACCACTTTAAAATTTTCAATATCTTGCCAGATGCATTGTCTTATAACAATCCCCTTTGTTGGAACATCATTTTTATAATTATGCTATAGAACTTAGCTATTGCAATGATCCTCCTTTTACTTCTTCTGATAGCATATCATTGATACAACTGATTGTTTCAAGCAAAAACCTCTTTTGCAGGATCATAATTGATGGCCAGTTGTCAGTCTTGCAAAAAGATAGCTTCCAGAGATTTTGGGACTGATCCATCTTTCTGCACTCCTAACTTTAGGGAATCATTGGTGAAGCATAAATGTAGTACTCCTGTCATCATTGAAAATATTGTGAAGAATATAGCCTTGGAGGATCTTGACATTTTATCTATTAATGAGCAAGACGAGCCTATAATTGGAGAACTTGGACGAGTTTTAAGTGGAATCTTTCATGTTGGTGATTCATATAAGGGGATATGCAATCATGATCCTGCTACAGATCAGGATTCTTATAAGGGGGTACACGGTCATGTAAATGAAATTGACATAACTTTTATGGACGACAATAATTGGGAAGATTTTGACAAGCATACTTCTATACACATGTTGGAACATCCGCAATCACCTCTTTCCCAGGATGCAAGAGAATCACCAAGTAAAATAACAGATGCTGAGAGCTCTGAAAAACCTGTAAGTTCCTTTCCATGCCAATTATTCCATCTATCTACTCTTCAAATTATGCTACAAACAAGCAGATGTTACACTATATTGTTGCTTATAATGTTAAGAAAAACCATGGTCCAGATGTTATGTAGTTTTCGTCCTAATGTTAGGATGAACCTCATCCTTGCATTGACAGTTGCTTTAAAAAACCTCTACTTACATCACTTATATAGCAGCATATGCTTATGCAATGCGGAACTGCACATCCACTTGTGCCTACCAAAGAGTGATAGAGGTTAAACCAATCACTTGTTGTAAAGTCCATGCCCTATGTTGGAAGTTAATATTGAATTAAACTTGTTTTTCCAAATAAAGAAACAAGATTAGAGGTTAAACCAATCACTTGTTGTAAAGTCCATGCCATATGTTGGAAGTTAAATATTGATTAAACTTGTTTTTCCAAATAAACAAACAAGATGCTGCTATATGTATTGCTTAGGCCAACATGCAAGTTCTTTGTTATACAGATTATACTGTTGGTATCATGCACTAATATTTGCTTCTTTTTTTTTTTAATTATATGTACTACTTAGACTACTATATATAATTCTTGTTTATATTGGTTGCTTATATTGGTTTATTTGAATATAATATAGTAGATACAAACTCATTTTCCTTGACATGTCTTATAGATTATTGTCAATATAACTAATGATCTTATTTGAAGAAATACCAACCACATATTCACCAACACATGCTTCTGCATTCTGCATATGTATTGTACAGTGACGGGATCCCATATAACCTCCATCTGCTTTATGGAACCTTCATGTTGATGGAAGTTTGAATGGAACTGAAGGGGAGTGTTGTTGTTTTTAAGATGAGTGGGTCTACCCTAGGAGTAATTTATGCTTGTCAACAAGCTTGGTTCTTGGCTTGATAAAAACTCATTTATGTTTGTTTGATAAAAGCTCATGTATGTCAGCCAATTTAATGTTTCGAAGTTGACTTGTTGGATAAGCTTTGGTTGATGATGTTGTATTGTCTGATATAATGTTTCAGTGCTTGCTTAGTGCTTACGAGTTTTTCAGATCGTTTAAGTTCTTGTTGGAGTGGTACTTAGTTTAAGGTATTCTTGAAATTGATTAAACTTGGCTTCATGGAGTTGGGTTGGGGTAGAATTTTAGCTCTATATTCATCCTATATCACAAGACCGCTCAATTTATCAGACGGTAAATTTTATTCAAGGACGAATATTTGATGCATATAGCTTTACATAATTAAGTCGTTTAAATGGCTCTTATTGGTTTGTCCAGTGTACTCCAAAGCTTATCTCGGCCATGAAAGGGAGCCGTGAGCAACTAGGCACGCAGCCAAATAAAACATTGAGTGTCAAGTGGTCACCCGATGTCTATGATCCACCAGTTACATCTGAGTCCCACACCGTGAAGGGGCATCGTCACGGTTACAGGATTGTCAAGAAAGAACCTCGTAAGCAAAAGCACAGCAAAAACAAGTCCTGCAAAAGCAGCAGCTGTGACAGGAAGTCTCTCTCGCGGAAGAGCATGGGACAACATCGACTGTAGAATGATGATGATGTCATGGCCTAAAACCTTGATGCACAAATCATTTAGCATTCTTAGTATCCTAACATGGATGAACGTCTGATTTATTGTTCGTATTTATTATTTCAGGTTAGCAATGCTCCGGGAAAGAAGTGCTGCCCAATCAAATGTGGAAATCCTGTGGGCTACTCAGATTTGGCTGATACGAAATGTGGAAATAGCAACGAAGGCGAGTCTGCTGCTACGCTGCAAATCTCAGTCGCCAAGCCTAGCGCGGCACCATGAAAGGAGCAGCTACAAGTTCTTCCCAAGTAATATTTCAGTGCAGTTTTGGTTTGGTACTTGATCCTTTCTTGAGTCTTGTATGTATCCTCTAGTACGTTCCATTGTTTTACCACCCTCCACTGTGTTTTTTTTACTACATTTTGTCTTTGTCTGATCGTGCGATGAACTAAAGAGGTGAGTTCTGTTCTGGATTGTTAATTTCGTGAACAATTAATGTTTGCAAAAAATCTGCGTTTAATAAATTCGTAGTTTTCCAAATTGGTGTTGAAACTCGGCCAACTATTCTGACTCTTACCTTGTGCTGATAAGTAACCAATCTTCCGATCTAATTAGTTATGATATAAGACAAATTACAACACAATACACAAGAACGGCGATGCTAATTAATCTGCTTTGTACGCGTACACAATAACCATACACACAAAGATAGATTATACGTACACATTATAGTAGTAATAATTAGATTCTAACTAGGAAGAAGCTGAGCTCGGGCCCATGGTTGCCGTCGGGATTGAGCATGTAGAACGTCTCGGAGTCCTTGTTGCCTACCACCCTGTCGAAGTGGGCCCGCATGTACGTCATCTCCCCCTCCACCGGATCGGTCATCTCGTCCGGCAGCACTCCGGCACCCATCGACACGGTGTACAGCGTCTGCATGACCTCCAGGTCCCTCTCCGACGCCTCCCTCCTCACCGCGTACCCGATCTTCCTCCCGTTCACGAACGCCGTCCACACCGGCTCCTCCAGCAGTTGCTTCCTCTTCTTCTCCTCAGCCGGCGCCGCCGCCTTCTTCTCGCACTCCAGCGCGATGCGCAGGTGGTCCGCCCCCATCTCCTGCATGAACTTCCCGGTGGGCACTGCCAGCTCCAGCAGCAGGATGGGGATGCTGCGGGGGCTCTCCTGGATGGCCAGGCTGATCCGCGACTTGCGGTGGCCGAAGAGGGTGCCGGTGGTGCGGGCGGCGCCGCTGATGTGGCCGTCGGCGGAGGTTCGGCTGCCGCGGGAGAGGCCTCCGCCGCCGGCGGCGCCCGGGAGGCGGCAGGCCGCGGGGGTGAGGATGGGGAAGGAGCGGAAGAGGGAGCGGACGGCGCGGAAGGACAGCTTGGCGTTGGGCTTCTTCTTCTTGGGCTGGGCGAGGGTGATGGTGGGGCGGGGCGAGGAGAGGCAGTCGCCGGAGGTGGACTCGGGGGCGACGGCGGGGCTGGCCATGGCGCGCAGCGTCTGCTCTTTGGAGAGGCGGCCATGACCCATGAGGTGGATGGGTTTATGAAAGCGAAGAGTTAAGGAATGCACGACCGCCATTACCATTTTGACTCTCAATTTCTTTTAATTGTTTTTTGTTTTCCTTCTTATCTTGGGTATTATTAACTTTGAACCAGGTATAAAATATTTGTTATATTCGTCTTTCTTTTGATTTCTTAAAAAATAAATAGCTAAATCAAAGTTGAGTGTAATAAGTCAGTCTACACGAAATGAAAAAAATGAAAGGAAGTAAAGAATAGAAGTTAGTAACTTACTGGGGCTCAAGCTCTTCTCTATTTGATTTCTGAAATCAATCGAAAAAAGAAATCTGCATTTGTTGATAATTTTTTTACACTAATTTACTTTATCGGCATATATCATCTATTTATTTATTTATTTCTTATTCACTCCTTTGAAATCTTCATTGGATGGCTCTTCCAAAACAATCTCTCATTGTCGGAAAGTAAAGTAAGTCATAAAGGACTTCATCCAACAACAATAATAACATATATAAAAGGGAACTGAGACAATCAACAGAGTATTTTACATCTATTTAAAAGTAACTTAAATTTATTGATAACAACATTCATATATAAACTAACTACGTCAGCCTGTAGATGCAATGATCATTATTCACTTCTTGAAAATTAAGAAGATTGATTTGTGATTTTTGAATATGTTTATTTATATAATAGTTGAATGAGTAGGCTGACTACTGGTACGTTAATACTTAATAGCAAGAAAGCAGTCATGCAAGTTCATGTTCGAAAATAACAAAAAAATAAAAAATTGATTAGTGGTGAACCATGTTGCCCTGGTGTTGAACAAATCAACTCTGCGTGCTGAACACGTTCAGCCTCTACATTTAATGGAAAAAGTAGTTGCTTAAAATTACAGTAAATTGGGTTCAATGTTTAAAAAGCTAAAGTAGATATAATAAAAATACCAATGTCGCGTCTTGAATTTTTTTTTTTAATAAAAATAAAAATTGATTTGTTTGGTTATTTTCTCATGTTATTTTGAGTTTAAAGCACAAGATTTTACAGAACATTTTGATGATCCATTTCTAGTTAAATAGAAATGGACCTCCCATCCTCCACCAATTCACTGGTACAATTTTATTCTCAAAATGAATAAATTTCAAGAAAAAGGAAAAAAAAAATACTAGTGAATTAGGAGAATTTAGCTTCATCAAAGATACCTTTAATATAGACAGATGAGCTTTCCTAAAGGTGCATATCTCAAGTCCGCACAATAGCAAGCATAATAGACAAATGAGCTTTCCTAAAGGTACATATCTCAAGTCTGAACAATAGCAAGCATAAGACACCATCATTCACCACCTCAACAGGCCCTTTCAAGATGGTTCTTCACAACAACATTCTGTTCAAGGAAAATATACAAACACCCTCCAGGCCGGGAGGTAGAAAATGTTATCTGAACCATAGGTTTCTCTTGTGACCAAACTATGATTAAATACGCTTACTGAAAACAGCAAACACACGAATCCAAGCTAAGAATGACGATACAACGTTAAGGAGATATTCAACATGATGAGTGCACCACCTATTAAGCCTTTAGCTATCCAGATTTTGGCTGACTTGAAGTAGGATCAAAGGGCAAATGCGGCTGTGAACCAGCTTTCGACAACTGACTTTTGCAAACATACATATGAGGGTAGATGATTCAATCATAAAGTTAACCCAGATATGCAAACTTTAGCTGAAGCCACGGATTCTGCAGTTGGTCCCAAACTTTATGCAAATGGATTTTTGTCAACAGATGCACCATGGCCTTGGGGAGTAAAATTTCTGCAGATATTAGTCCCCATTATCATAATGAAGAATATTCTAACCATGGTTTGTATTACGAAATGATAAACACAACTTACACGTAATGTGTGCTCCGTCCCTGCATAGGTACTCCTTGCACCTCCCCTGAACATTAATAGAATGAAATATGGATGATGGATACAACAAAAAATGGTACAGTAGAGACAACCATCTTTAAAATTTACCTTCAGGGAAGGAAGAAACAAATGTGGTGGCAGCATTCTGAGGATACCATGGCTGACTTGCACCAGCAAAGTAGTCATTCGTCAACTGTGTGCTCGGCAGTGCAGCTTCAAGAGAACTCATATCCAGGAACTACAAAATCAAATTAGCAAATCAGATTGACATCTTGTAGAGGTGTTGGAACACTAAAGACCACACACAATAAAAAGGCTTTAGATAGCTTTCAGAACTGCTTTAGTAAAGGGGCTATGAAATGGATAACAGGAACTCAGGAATATTACACTGGTATGACAGCTTAAGAAAGCACCACCTCATGCAGCCAACCATCATGATAATAGGTTCATCTAACTGGAACACTGGCACTGTAACTTTGAAAGTTATACAGCCTCTAACCTCACATAATTTGACAAAATAGGCAATAATACAGACATTTCTATTATTCAGTAAGTGAACTACATAAATAAATAGAGTAATGACTTTCTTATTGTGGTTGTAATGATGCCATCACTAGATTTAACATAAAAGTATCATCCCAATCAAGGAATGAGCTTTGAGGTTTAATGTATCCATGAAGATGTGGAGCTGAAAATTGCATCACTGTTAAGCTATGAGATGGCTAATGAACTACATTCAGAACCAATTACAGACGGAGGGATTATACCCTCTGTAATGCATGTTAAAATTTTGTCATTCAGCAGAGGTTAGTGGTCTATAACTATGCTATCACATACAAAAATTGAATAAATAAAACATTTTGCCACTATATCGAAGAGAAAAAAATCTAGAAAAGGAACATACTGTATTCATGGAATCCATGTGTGCTTCATATGGTTGATCAAAAGGATTTGTTGACTTTTGAGCTATAGAGACTCCTCCCTGTCAGGTAAGGATAGAACGTCATTTTATCAAACAAGATATAATTTCATTTAGCATAGTGATGACCTGCAAAGAATATGTTTTCCCTATATAGCATACACAAGTAAATTAATTTAATTACTCAACACTGAATAGCCTAACTATGACTGTACCAAATTTGACTGAAATCACTGTTACACATATATTTGTGAAACATAGTGCTGGTTACTCCTAAATAGGTTGAACATTGTTATATTACACTTTTGATGGATTGACAATTAACCAGTATTTTCCAGTTTCACAAGTACCTTCCCAAAAAGGAAAAGAAAGCATAACTTATTGTTAAAAAATTCCAGAATCTAGATGGAACCCAAGTGTTGTTGAAAGAAGCTCACCAGGTTACACCTATAGATAGTACCTGATACTAGGCAGAGTTAGTTTTAAGCAATTGTTTTCTCACTTTGTTTTCCATGTTTAAAGTTAAAAGAATCTAGCATGCTCTCTGCTGAGGTCAAGGTCGGTACCATGTTCACTGACAAATTGCCCATACATAAACCCAGATTGACCAATAAGCATGTTATCTATATAAATTCTAGTGTTCAATAGAATAAACCATGAGTTTGATTTTTAATCAAGGATTTGTGTGCAATCTGTAAAACTTGTGTAAGTTAAATGAGTAATTTCAACTCACTATAGTATTCAATTAGAATTATTCCACTTGGGCATTTTGCTGCTAAACTGAATAATATGCATTAGAATTGAGAGATGAGATGTGATATTATTCAGTTTAGCAGCAAAATGCCTAAGTGGAATAATGCTAATTGAATACTATAGTGAGATAAAGCAAATATCCAGTTTAGTGATCCTTTGACAATATGTGATAGGTGAATAACTACATTCAACAAATCAGAGAGCTAGAAAAAGGTTTAGAAAGTACTACATACCATAAATGGTTCAACCATTGGAGAAAAAGTTAGCTCGGCAAAACCACCCATTGTCTGACCAAAGCTAGGAGTTACAGCATTTAGGGCAAAATTTTGAAACCCATCATTATTGTTCTGCAAAACAATTTGAAAATCAAGAAATCTTAAAGATAGCAGAAACATCCCTTAGGAAAAAAACATGGTATCACCTCTGAAACAGTCTGTTTTACATGAAGATCATGCAATGCAGACTCAGATGCAAAAATCCATGGTCTACCATTCAGAGGTAGACCATGAGCAGATGTCTCAGCTAACTTCTCACTTGAAGTATCAAATGCATTCCACAACTGAAAAAGAAAAATGAAAAGAAAAAAAATTATGGAAGAAAATAAACAAAAATGAGATCTAAAATCATGATTCTAGATCCATGGAACTGGTCATGCAAAATTTTCTGGTATCAGACTCTAACTCAGAGGAGAGATAGCTTATTCCTAAAAAAATTAAAAACTGTGTATAAGTATCCTACCAGCGAGTCATTTTGCTGGGGAGGTTGTGAGTGCCCCTTTAATTCTAACTGCCGTTGATTGAGCGCTACTGGTAAAACTCCAGAAGACATAGATTTTTGATCTGGGAATGAGTCTGAGTTGTTCTGTAGAGATGTCAATACACCTACACTCCCCTGCATAGCACTTCCAGAAAGGTCTGAAGTAGGTATGCCTGGCTTCAGTGAAGAATCAACCTTCACATGGTGAGGTAAGTCAAATGTAGCCCATCCTTCATTTTGTGTCATTGAAACTTCTGCTGATTTATGCTCGATATGGATTGTGGATGAGTACTGACTATTGAAGTTGTCAAACAAATCTACGGAAGATGAAGTCCCTAATTGTTCTCTAAATGCTGAACCGATAGGATCCTTGTGTGCAGTATGAACAGAAGCAAATGACTGCATAGAAGAAAAAGCAGGTGTATTCACCCGTTGGGTTCCACTTGAGTAAACAGGTTCCAAGACAACATTTACTGCTGATGATGGAGGTTGTTTACTGAAGTCGGCAAACAAATCTACAGATGGAACTGAAGTCTTCGGTTGTTGCATCAATGATGAACTAAATGCATCATTGCCCCCAGGAAAAGAACCAGATGATTGTGTGGACAAAGCAAGAGCAGATGCTTTGGCATGATGAGTTTCATTGGAAAGCACAGGTTTCACAGAAACATCTCTTGAACTCATGGAACCAAAGGTACCAGCAGATAAAGTTCTCTGATCAAGCAAGAAAATAATTACACTTGTAAATGATATGTCTGAAAAATCCGCACCAAACAACGAAACAGGATATTACAATATTGTTAAAGTAGGATCACAATGTTTGGGACATGACAGGAATAGGGTACCACACGGACATTATGGGATCCTAGAGTACATTGTAGTGAAAGGATCACAAACCTTGGGAGATGAGACCTTATCTAGATCCCTTTTGACAATAGATTCTGTAAGTTGATTCAATTTTTGAGGCCTTGCATCTTCAATGGTGTCCCTTGTTTGGCGTAAAGTGGGGCTGCAGTACCCAAGTTCCTGAGAAATTTGCGACTGGCCATCATATTTAAATGTATCACCTGCACTAGACACTGAGCAGTCTGACATTCTTGACCCAGAACTTTCATTGGCAAATCTATCTTCATATGCTTGCATATGTAAACGACCCGGACTATATACAGAACTATTCATTTTTACATCATAATGCCCTTGTTCTGATCCTGGTTTCCTGTTCAACGTGCAAAATTGTTTTCCATATCGCCTTTCCTCATACTGATAGTCATAAGGAGGACTCTGAGAAAAGGAATGGTAAGAGCTGGCTCTTCTCTGCTCGAGTTCATGATTCTTAAAGCTCTGTTCAAGCCATCAATAAAGAAAAGGTAAGAGCATAGGCCAGGTGGCCCAAATCTGAAAGAATAGCTCTTCAATGCATGAAGAAGGATTATATAACCTCCATTTCTCTTGGTGGCTTGCCTGACGACTTCCGCCCAGCATATTTCTTATCTATGTAAACATCTTTAATGAATTCTCTAACTTTATCAGGATTACTGCAACATGAACATCATAGATTAAGAACACAATTTAACAAGAAACTATTAGATCGTAATTCAAGTTAGCAGCAACTCAGAGAGTGCAAGTTTTACCTGCTATTTGGAAATCTCATCCTTTGCATATCCCAATTTGTCAAAAAGTTTTCTCTTGCAAGCTGAAAAAACCATTGTTGGTTTATGGTGATATAGCATATATCCTTGAATTTTTTTTTAAAAAAAAATGCAACTTGCTTTACCTGATTGCCTCCCTTTTGAAGAGCCTCCACCTCTTGTGTAGTAAATTTTGCCATGGAAACCGACTTCACCCGGTGTGTAAATTCACGGCTGTAATGTGAACAAATTATATTAAAGTTAGTTGTCATAAGACATAATCCCAAACAACTACAAAGGCATATATTATTGCCTCAATACAAGCATTCCAAGTATTAAGATGATACAAAATCTAGAAGTAAGTCAAGTGTAAACCATGTTCATTGACTTAAGTATTGATACCGAGTTATCAACAACTACATCCAATCCAATGGATCACCTTGAAATTTTTGAGGTTACTGCTAATTTTAGCACAAAGAAAGCAGTCTCTACATACAGAAGATAACAAAAATGAGGTTCAGTGGACTCCTTTGATGAGGCTATAAAAAACGGTGTTTGGGACAATTAGCTTAAACAAATACTAGAAAAAAGTGAAGAATGGATGATGAAATTATTGTTTTAACTAAGCAGTATATATGAACTGACTACAGTTAGGTATACCAACTAGATGGATACCACATCCCAAGTTTCTAGAGCAACCAATTACTAACATTATGGAAATGCATTGTAGACAAGCAACTATCTGGTCAAAAATCTGTTTTCATCATCACCATATTTACTACATGTCATTTCCCAAGGAAGGGTGTAAGCTCAAAACAGATTGGAGAAAAGCAAATGTCATAAATAAAGAAACAAAAGCTGACTTCATCAGGTACAAAGCAGAATATCAGATGCAAGGCATGAGGAACAAGATCAGTAGAAGCACACAGAGGAATTTGATTAAAAACCATAGCAATATAATAGGTTCTCCTGCATTAAAATACTGACATGGACAAAGACAAAACATAGACTGTCAGCTGGTAGGAACAAAGCCATCTTTAGTAGGAGCTCTTACACATTGCCTTCTTTGTCATAATTTTCTCATGGCTTAAAAAACTGTTCTTAGCTGTTTAGCAAGGACAAGAATCTCATTCTGTTGACCAATTGGAAAACAAAACTGGTTGACACAATTACAGATCTTCTTTGTGCGTTTCTCCTCAGCCAGCATTAGTGGAGATGACCTTCTTCATCCTACAGTGACGAAGCAAAACACATTGAGATTGGAAGCTTCTTTCTCCAACGACAATGGATATGATGCTTCCTCCAGTGACAAGTGTTCTTCCTAGGATTCTTACGGCAACAGAATTAGAGTCTTCTTCAGTTCTTCCTCTTGTGTTTCTTCTTCCTCCTGCTTCCCCTCCTGTTCTTTGAAGCACAAGATCCCTTGGCCCCTTCTACTATCGTTGTTTTTGTTGTTATGGCCCAATAAGTATAACTTAACTATTAACGCATTGTATTATTCATTTTTCTTATTCACTCTCAATTTTGAAATTTTTTTGTCTGGATGATTTAGATTGATAGTGCAAGTAAGGTTTAAGCAAAGCCAGGCAGATACAATCTCATAACAATTATATAATAAACTATTAAAAGCACAGAAGGAAAATAGGCTTCCAATCAAACTCATGTGCCCAAGCAAAACCAACAGGTCTGGTATGGATAAGAAATCAAGTAAAACAATTTATTTCAAAAATCATAATAACACGACCACAAAATAACTTTGATGGTCCATTAAATGGATCTTCATGAATAGAACAAAGGTCCTTGAAAAAAAAGATATAAAAATTGGAAACCATCTTTCTCAACAAATCATCTGAAAATTTTCACAGAAACACGACCATGTAACTTTGCAGGATTTTTTTAAAAAAAAAAAAAAGAAGAAGACGATATAATAGGGAAACGCAAGTACTCACTGAATCCCGCTGCATGGTGTGCAAACAAAGGTCCAAAAGTTCGTGCAAACATATTGCGGCCCCTGGGTTGATTAGGAACAAAGGGGTTAAGGCATCTATCAGCAGGGTTTTAGAATGCTGCTATAGAGAAATTCAAGTATCCAACACGGCCAGCGACAAACATACCAGACGGAGAAAATATGCACTGTAAAACTAATGAAGCAAAATAAAAAAAATTACCAGGCTATTACAGTTAATGCATTTTCTGTTCGGCGGGAGCTTCATAAGACCTCTAATAATCTTCTCATTCCGCTCCTCCTCTTTTTTGCTACTCATTTTCCCCCGAATGCGTAAAGAAACAGATCCAACAAACAGCAATATACAAATGCAAAAAACCTAAATAACCCAATCAACGCCTAGACAAATTGATTCTCGATTCCAGAATCCGGTGAAAAACGAATCGCGGTGCAATCGATTCGAGCAGAGGATCCAAGGAGAGAACTAACAGCTTCCAGTCGCAGCACACAAAAGTACATCAAACCCAGAAAACAAGGAGCCGCCGAAGACGGAAACCCTAGATTTCGCACGGTAGCAAACCAGAACCACGAAGCTGCCTAACAAGTTCCCCTGCGTAAAAATGTTTAGGGTTCGGGAAATGGGAGAGGAGGAAGGGAACGAGATGACGAGCCGAGTAGGAATTTATATTTAATCAGCAAATTATTATAAACGAAGATTTTTTAATTATTATATTATATTAAAAATAATATTACGAGTAAAAGATATAACCTACGTTTCAGACACTTTAATATCTCCTGCCCCAGGGGTAAATGAGTCAAGTCACACATCATGAGCGAGCAACCCGATCAAAACTGTACTCAACTTTGAAGTTGACTGAACTCGAACTGATCTCTAACCGTCTGGCTTGATTAGAAATCGAGCCCGATCAAAACTCGATTCAAGTTTGAAGTTAGAATGAGCTCGAGTTGAGTTTGAGCTGGCTTGATTAGAAATTGAGCTGAACCCAAATTAGCTTAATTAGAAATCGAGCCGAGCTTAAGTCTAATTATTAGCTTAGTGGCTTATCGAACCAAACAAGTTATTAATAATATATATTTTTATAATATATAATATAATAGGTTATTTATTAAAAATGATATAAATAAATAAATAAATCGAGTTGGAGCCTATAATTAAATATAGAGCTTGCGCTCGAGCTCAACTCTACGAGCTTGACTGAGCTCGAGCTCGAGTCGAGCTAGTATAAATTGAGTCGAGCCAAGCTCAAGCCTAAGTTGGCTCGAGCTCATCTCATTTATAGTCCTAGTCAACCCTAGTTAAATAGTAAATTACAAGGGATATTTTGTTCTAAGTTAGGGTGATAAACCAACTGAGCCGAACTCAAGCCAGCCTAGGCTCGAGCTTGCTCGACTCTAGCTCAAATTTGTTTATTATTTTTAATAAATAAAATAATAAAATATATATTATATATTATATAATATTATTAGCTCGTTTGACTCAACAAACCACTGAGTTAGTAATAATTATGCTCAAGCTCGGCTCGATTTCAAATCAAGTCGGCTCGAACTCAGTTAACTTCGAACTTGAATCAAGTCTTGACTGATCCGCTCGCGAGCGGCTTGGCTCATTTGCACCTCTAGTTCTAAACCGACCTCGAGCCGAGCTCCAGCCGGCTTGATTTGAAATCGAGCTGAGCTTGAGCCAACTTGATTAGAAATCGAGCCGAGCTCGAGCCAACTTAATTACAAATCGAGCCGAGCTCGAGCCTAATTATTTCTGGCTCGGCGGCTCGTCGAGTCAAACAAGACAGTAATAATATATATTTATAATATATAATATATAATTTTTTATTAAAAATAATTAAAAAAATTAAACTCAAGCCCATAATTAAATATCGAGCTCGACCTCAATTCTACATGCTTGACCAAGCTCGAGCTTGAGTCGAGCCAGTATAAATCGAGTTGAATTAAGCTTGAGCCTAGGCTGACTCGAGCTCGGCTCAACTCATTTACAATCTATTCTAATGCAACGACCCTTTATACGAGGATATCAAATACTCAATAAAATATTTTGGGTATCGAAATGGGTGTTTGATTCTTTCCTAGGAATTAAAATGGGAATGAGAATGATAGTATTGTGGAATAAGAATGTGTACAAGAGCATCCACATCAACTACTCTATCCAAAGATTTTACCCTAAATTTTGGATAGGGAAGCTAAAAATTATTTACATCAGTCGCCCTATCTATTTCTTAAATTTAGATTTGATAAATAATGATTCTCTAAATTTAGGGAATGAAACCTCTATCCTAAAAGTAAAATAATATTTCTTTTCAATCTCTCTCCTTTCACTCATTCTTTTCATAGTATATAGTGAAAAGTGATTGTCTAAATTTAATAAAGTGAATTATTTATCCTAAATTTTAAATATAGTGATAGGGAAACTGATGTGGGTGCTTTAAGTATCGATATCACTTTTAAAAATAATGTTTGGTTAGTTGAATATTTTCTATTAGAATGAATCAAAATTTCCTTTTTTTACCCGTAGAGGAAAATAATATAAAAAATTAGATACGAGAAAAAGGTGAATGTGAGAGAAAAATATGATGAGAGAGAAAGTGTGATGGAAGATAATAAAGAGAGGGAAAATGTGATGAGAGAAAATGAAGAAAGTGTGATGAGAGAAATTGAGGAAAGAGGAAGTATGATGAGAAAGAAAGCGTGATGAGAAAGAATGATGAGAGAGAAAGTGTGATAAGAGAAAATGAAAGACTAGGGAGAGAGAAAGTATGATGAGAGAGAAAGTGTGCTGAGAGAAAAAATATGATTAAAGAAAATAAGGAGAGAGTGTGTGATGAGAGAGAATGAAGAGAGATAAAGTGTGATGAGAGAAAATGAGGAGAGAGAGTATGTTAAAAGAGATTGAGGAGAGAGAAAGTATGATAAAAAAAATAGGAGAAAGTGTGTAATGGGAGAGAAAGTGTGATGGAAGAGAATGAAGAGAGAGAAAATAAGGAGAGAGAGTGTATAATGGGAGAGAATATAGAGAGAAAATGGTAGAGAATGTGTGATGAGAGATAATGAGGAGAGAGAAAGTATGCTGAGAGAGAATGTGTGATGATAAAATAGGGGAGAGAAAATATTGATGCAAAGAGCCACGCCTTAACCAGTTGCTCCAGCCCGTGAGAGAGAACAAGGAGAGAGTGTGTGAAATTAAGGGTATTTTTGTCTAAAATTTAAGGGAGGGAGTGAGTTTCATCCAAACCCAAGGGAGGGGGTGGGTTTCATCCATACCCAAGTTTTTGGGTTTCATTCTAAAATCTTGATTCCATTCCCATCAACCAAACACAAGGTTTATGAATGAATCCATTCCCACATTTCCAAACCCACAAACCAAACGCCACGTTAAGGATCGTGGAGTCATTATATGTCGTTTCTACATTACGCGTAACTTCCAATATCTCTCACTGGTCAAGTGAAACCACAAAGGCAAATGGTCACAGAGACCATTAAGAATAAAGATAAATAGCCACAAAGACTAAATAGTCACACAGACTTATAGAACATTCAATTCATACTTTAAAAAAAAATATTTCTTGCTACAGTAAACGCTCTGAGTAATTACTGTTAAAAAAGTTATTACACTTAACTTAGTTGCTATATCAAATGAATCAAAGATATTAATAATTTATTTTTATCTTAAATTAAATTATTTATATCAATATGAACATCTTTAATCTCTCATAATGACTATTATGTCGAGAGCATATTCGACATCTCCGATCATTACAATTATTCACAATCACATTTTAAGTACTCGACAAAAAAATGTAACTGGTCGACCGATAAGTAAATGTCAAAGATGTAAATCAATTTTAATCTTCCTTTTTAGCTAGAATCTATTCATTCTAATTAGTCACTTTTCAAGTTATGCTCCAAAAATTGAATAATCCATAACCAATAGGATACATGCTAAAGTAGCAAACACCGATTAGAACTTCAAGTAAACAACTAAATAGTCACTTAAGATAAAATTGAAATTAACTTATAGTCTCAAAGGTTTCACATAGTAGAGCAACAAGTATTAATTCTTCTACTACAATTATTGTTGCTATAACATATGCGGTATGAATCACATGCTACGATATTTTTTTTCTTTACAAAAAAGAGTGCATGTTTTTTCTCAAAAATTAACATTATATAATTTTTGATCTAGGCATACCTAATGTTTAATCATGAATTTAACTTATGAATTTCAATCTAGCATTTAACAGTTTCAATAAATGGTGTGTTCATATACTTCAATCATAAATAAATGATCTCATCTTGACACAATTATCAAAGTAACCCCAACTTATGAGTATGTCTCTATTCATAGTTACATAAGTTGTCTCATAAGTAATGGTTTTACCTCTATTTATACTTAACAAATAGAGATAATTGTTTATGTGAGTGGACCAATCTCAACCTACCAACATGTTCACTGAGACTTTTATCCAAAATGTAACAATAACATATACATTGAATAGATCATAATATTTTCATATATTTATTATGTGTTACATGTTATGAAAACTCAAATACTTCATATATCCTTAAAATAACTCTTAAGTGGATAGTTTAGTAAAATGATTTGTAAGCATAGCATGTGTAAAGATATACTCGAGGATTATCCTTTTTTTCAATAATATTCTTTACAAAATTATACTTAATTTTTATATGTTTGTCCTTGTTGTGATATTTAGGATCCTTATAAAAAACTATAGCAGATTAACTGTCACAGTACATTATAACATAACTCACACAATCTTTAGCAATCTTATATTCCATTGTCTTGATACTTGTTTTAACCCATATATAGAATTTTTAAATCTATATACTCTATTCTCTTGGCTTTTAGTAATATAACCTTCTGGCTGTGTCATATAGATTTTCTCATCAAATTTATCATTAAGGAAAATTATTTTTTACATTCATCTAATGTAATTTCATGTCAAAATGTGATACTATAGATAGGATGACACGTATTAATACAAACTTCACAATAGGGGAGATTGTCTCTTCAAAATCAATACCTTCTATTTGGGTATATCATTTTATAATTAGTCGAGTTTTGTATTGATTAATCGATACATCTGCTTTCCTCTTGATTTTGAGAATCCACTTATTCCTAATAGCTTTGGCCCAGAGGAAGATCGACTAAATCCCAAACTTAATTTTTTTTCTCATAGACTTTATTTCTTCATCCATTGCAACTTTCCATACTTTTCTAACTGAGCATTTTATAGCTTCCTTAACCATTCAAGGTTCCTCATTGTCAACTGGGAAAATTATTAATATCTCACTCTCAATATCAAACTTTCTTTGAGAAATAATCTGACGACTACTTCTTCGAAAGTTAGATCATTGAGAAACTAAATCATTCATCGGCAAATCACACCCACTAGATTAACTAGATTCAGATTATCTCTCATAATACCTCATCCATTAATAAAAGAACATTATCCTCCTCCTCTATTTTAAATAAAGGAATAGTTTATCAACTTTACTTCTTACTGGAAACTCAGTTTTGATAAAAGTAGCATATCTTGACTCTATTTTATATATGATTCCATCTTATTGCTCACCAATAAAGACATAACCTTAGAAGTATCAGAATATCTTATAAAGATATACTTCTTACTCCTGTGTTCTAATTTTCTATATTTGTGAGTCTTATTATGAACATAGGTAGTTGACCCCCAATGTCTCATATTACTCAAATCTGATTTTCTACCTCTCCAGCATTCATATGAAGTAGATGGAACAAATTTTGAAGACACCTGGTTAAGTATATAGGTTGTAAATAATAATGCATCTCCCCAATAAGATATCGACAAATTAGCTTGAGTCATTATATACCTAACCATATCTAGAAGAGTTCAATTTCTCATTTCAGCAACCCCATTTTGCAATAGAATTTCAGGGATAGTTAGTTGTCTAATAATTATTTCTCATTAGATATTATCATGAACTAATTAGACAGATATTCACCTCCACGATCAATGTGTAAGATTTTAATCTTACTTTCCAATTGATTTTTAATTTTGTTCAAATAACTATTGAAACAATCTAATGCTTCAGATTTATAAGAGATCAAAATACACACCAAAACGTGTGAATCAATAAATGTAATGAAATAAGAACTTTCATGGTTAGCTTTCACATTCATTGGACCACAAATATCTGAATAAATTAATTACAATGGTAATTCAGCCTTAATAGTCTTACTAAATGGTTTCGTAGTTACTTTTTCAACAAAATAATGCTGATATAGACAAATTAACTTTAGCATAAGTGCAAAGCATACTCTTTTTAGTTAATATATTTATTTGTTCTTGCCCTATATATCCTAATCTAGCATGCAAACTTCATCATTTATATCAACATCTCTAGTAAGAGTAATGTTTGAAAAACAACCATTATTGTCATAATTAATATCTTGTTATATATCAAGAACCATAAAATCATTTGATCCATAATCATCTCCTATTAACACAGAGTTAATACTTAGTTTCACACAATAGCTGTAAAAGTTTACACAATAATCCAAATCAAGAAAACTAGTAACGAAAATAAAATTTCGTCGAATCTTAGGAGCATACGGGATATTATGTAGAAACCAAGTACATCCACCACGTAGGTTGAGTTTACAAGTGTCAACTCCTTTGACTTCAATCCTTGCATTGTTTTCCACATATATATCCATTTGTTGCTAGCTAATATCCGACGATACTCCACATATGTAGGTTGATCACGAGCTACATGGTTCATTGCTCCTGAATCTATAATTCACAAAGGATAAGAATCAGTAAACAACACTGAACTAGCAACATAATGATCATGGAAAAAAAGATAAGCATTGATCTACCTTTTTCTGCTCAATACATTCCTTCAGCAAAGTAGTCTTTCTTGCCACAATTATAGCAAGTCAGCTTGCTTTTAAATTTCTATCCATACTTCTTTTTTTTCTTCTTGATTGGGTCTTGCCCAACAGCAGTACCAACTTCTTTTTCCATTTTCCTTTCCTTTCTTGAACCATATTTTTTTATTTTTGGAACTAGATGCTTCAACAGAATATTCAGCTTCAAAAGTTTGTCTAGAAATCCTTGTGGATTATATTTTCTCCGCCTCCAGTTCAACATGGTGTAAGATATCTGTGAAAGTCTTGATACTTTCACTATGAGTTAAATTTTGCTTCATCGTTTTCCAAAAATCAAGAAGAGAATGG
>JBBMJZ010127167.1:0-21699 GCA_037833815.1 Zingiber zerumbet | reverse complement strand
AATATAATAATAAAAAATAGAAGAAAGAGAAGAAAATAATAAAAAAAATTAAGGATGATGGAAATTTTAGGGTAGTTGATGTAGTATGTAGTGAAAAGTGATTGTCTAAATTTAATAAAGTTAGTCATTTACCCTAAATTTTAGATTTAGTAATAGAGAAACTAATGTGAATGCTCTTACTCTTACACATCCAAAACTTGCATTTGACATTAACTATGCATGTTAGTTTATGCTGTCTCCTACTACGTCTCACTAGCTGGCTATCAAGTATATTCTTTGGAATCTTCAGCATACCCCACGTCATGGTATTCTTATTCAACTCTCCTCATCTCTGGGTCTAATGGCTTATTCTTACATTGACTAGGCAGGTTGCCCTGATGATCGTCGATCAACTACATGTTACTGTCTTGTTCTTGGCAACACCCTTATCTCCTAGAATTCTATGAAGCAGTAGGAGGTTTGTCACTCTAGTACTGAATCAGAATATCATGCCTTGGCATATCTCACTACTGAATTATGCTATCTCCTGTCACTTCTCAGTGAGCTCCATATTCCCATGTTGCAACCACCGGGTCTCTAGTGTGATAACATTGAAGTCACGTTTCTCAGAGCCAATCCAATTTTTCACGTTCATACAAAACACATTGAGATTGACTTTCATTTTATTCATGAGCGTGTTGCTCAAAAGTTACTTCTCATTCAGTACATCTCTACCAAGGATCAGGTTGCTAACATTTTCACAAAGGGATTATCCTCACATCGTTTTGCCCTTCTCCGAGACAAGCTCATAGTGTGTACCCTTCTGTTTCACTTGCGGGAGGGTGTTAAGGGATACACTTCTTTAGATTTTAGGGATTTTGGATCCAAATTACAATCATCTTCAAATCCTTAGGGATTATATATAATCCCATAAATTAAGGATTTGTATTTATCATGATCTCACAAATTAAGGATCTTTAGTTATTATTATTTTCCTATAAATAGTGTATCAACAACACATTGTAGTGATATGCTAAAAATCAATACAATATATTTTTTTATCTAGCATTAAGCTATGCATTCTAGCTTTTGGTTAACCTTCAATCATTCATCACTTATGAAAAGGGCAGGATTAACCCACAAATTATTGGTGCAGTTAGCACCAATGGTCAAACCTAAGTTTTGATGAATAATAAATGAATTAAAGTTAGGTGTGGTGTGATCTAATCTTCTTACCAAGTGTGCATGACTTGACGTGTCTGGAGAACCTGACACTAAGCTAAAATCTATCTAGGTATGTGGCCCGAATAGGTAGTGTAGAAGTCTAGATAGATTAAGGAGTGACTTGATATCTAGCGGGAAGTCTGGCTGGGTCCACGGGACCTGACAGCTGGCCGAAATCTAATTGGGTATGTGAACCTGACAATTAGCGGGAAGACATAGTGGGCTAAAAGAGAGTTAAGCTATTATGCATGGTAAATAAGGTAAGTTACTGGAGTAGAGTGTTCCAGTGAGGATGAGTCCCAATTAGGTATTTTAGGTGCTGGTCTAATTTAGGTACATTTTGGATACCTAAACTGAGATCATGACTAGATTCTGGTCTTGGACAGACAAAATCTAATTAATAATGTTATTTTATTATTGTGTTAACTTTGTTTTGCAAGTTACACTTTGTTTTTGGACTAACTCATTTCATAAGACGAAAGTAGCAAAAATCAGCCTCGGATCGATACTTGGAGGTGCCCTGGACCAGTTAGAGGGGCCCTTAAAGAGATAAGTTTGCACTGTGGTGAGGCGCCCTGGAATGCATTGGAGGAGCCTCAGTGGTGCATTGGAGGTGTCTTAGAGAGCTTGGAGGTGCCCTCATGCAAATAAAAATAATTGACTTTGGAGTTGATAAGCAACCGAAGGTTACGCGATCAGATTTACATTGGAGGCTCCTCCGAGGAGGGTTGGAGGTGCCCTCAACAACCTTTAAAAGAAGTGTTCAGCCAAGAGTCATGACAACTTAAACACAACTCTTCTACACCATCATTCAACATTTTGGCTACTCCAACCTTGTTGTTATGACATTGTTACACCTGACTACAGCAAATGGATCGACGACAACACATGACCGAATTCATTTTGACATCTTCGTGTTGGTAACGACTTTTAAATTTGTATCTATTGTACACTCTTGCAAAAGGGAAGTGTAGGAGTGTTATAGTTTCCCATTCCCTTCTTTGTATTCGATTACTCTTCCGGCGTTTCCAGAAAAGAATTTTGTGAATTACCCATCAATAAGTTCAAGGGGCTTGGGTCTTCTTAGAGTAGAAGTCACCAGAGGTTCTGAACCAAATAACCGATCACGTACTTATGTTTTTTTGTTTCTGTTTATGTTTAATTCTATTGTGCACTTTATTTTTATTTTAATAAAAAAAAGGGAAAAAAAAAGTTTTCAAGATACACGTGATTCACCCCCCCCCCCCCCTCACGTGTGCACTGATCCTACACAAATCGCCTCTTTGTAGCTTTCAAACTTCTAACAAGAATGAAGTTGAGAAACAAATCTGACTAACAAAATAAGTCAGCTATATATCTACCATTTCATTAAGGGTTTATCTCCACCATGACTAATCCTTTAAGCCTCTACTAATGTAGCATCCATTCCTAAGAAATTTAAGATAAGGCGAAAAGAATAAGTCGTTGCATTTTTACCACCGGGGAAGGGTACTATTTTGGATTTGAGATCAAAGTGTCAATGTTGAACGTCAAACTCGTCATCACCCTCCACCTCTAAAGTTGTAAATGAACCGAGCATTCATGAATAAGCTTGGTGTTCGGCTTAGTAAGAGCTTGGTTTTATTCGTTCAATATACACAAGATCAATTAAATGAGAAAGTTTGAACAACTCGTTTAACTAAGTGAGCAATCTTGAACACTTATATGTTTAACTCGTTATAGTTCGTGAACAATATTAACAATGTTCATGAATAATATTCATAATCAATATTCGTGAACAACATTTGTAAATAATATTCGTGAACAATGTTCATCAATAAAACTTTTACTAACTTACTAAATAAATAAACTTTTAAAATGAACAAATAAGTTTATATTATCAAGTTCAATAACTAATCAAATAAGGTTAAAATATAAAATTTCAAACAATCAAATAAATTTAAATTGAGAGTTTGATAATATCTAAATGAACAAAACTCAAGTCAAACTCAAACCAAACTCAAACTCATAAAAAAGAAATCAAGCCAAGTTTGAACAATCAATTTAATAACTTGGTTCATTTTAGATTCGATTCGGCTTGACTTACCTCGATTACCTTATCAAATAACTATAAATACCACAATGTTTGGGGTTTGCCTTGTTTATAGCCATATCCATCTTAGTGACATCGAACTCATCACCCATGCCTCGTCATTAAACGCTAAAAATTTGGCCTCAAGATCCTCGTCCTTGAAGTCGACCATCCGATCATGCCTGATTCATAGCTTGCCCTTCTTGAAACTATGTAATTAGTGCTATGATGCCGCCCTAATGAAATTGAAGATGATCGCTCCTCCGCAAATCTCCAAACCATGCGCAAATAACCAGAGCTTCAAGTGTTCTATGTCGGCTTGTCGCTGCCTCGAGTCCAGGATTTAAATAGTGAGGTGTTAATGGGTTGGGCTCTTAATGGGCTGTTATTGTTGGGCCTTCACACATCACACTGATCATTTAAGTAAATTTTAAACATTTTTTTATATATAAATGCACCTCTTCAATGATATTTTTTGTATGGTGTATAGAGGTAAGGCCCGATGAGGCCAGGTAGTCAGAAGTCAAGGGGACATAACAGTTAGAAGTTAAGTTAAGAAGTTAAGGGGACATGACAGTCAGAAGTCAAGAGGACGTGACAGTGAGAAGTCAAAGGGACGCAGTAGTCAACAGTTAAGAGAAAGAATGAGTTAGATCGCCTCATGTCACCAGCTGCATAATCCCCGATCGGATAAGGACAGAGCAGGGTCATGGACCTGATACATAAGATGCAGTCTAAAGTGATGCCTAACCTCCCCCAACTGGTTGGGTTTCCTTAGCCCAGTCTGCATAGCCAAGTCTAGTACTTTCAGTAAGATAACTCCCGGACGACCCTCTAGTGATCCCAGCGTGAAAGATGGGACCCTTATTGTTACTCGTCTCCCTTATCAAGACTTAAGCCAGATGGCTCATTCGAACGGTCATCTCAAACTATCCGTAGCTAAACTTGGGATGACTGTTTGGATGAGCCATCTGACTTGAGTCTTGATAAGGAAGTTATCTTACTGAAAGTACTAGACAGAAAGCACTAGACAATAACAATGTCAAGGAATCGTAACCTCCTGTCAGAGAATAACTGTCATACGTCAGGGAATATTCAGGTGGTCTGCTATTATCTGTGAATGGAATATTCTTTCAACCAATGACAGGACACCACGTGTCTCCCATTGCTCGACAGACCTGACACCCGATATTCTCTGACATCGGTCAGGCTACAGAGGTATGCATTGTCATATAAAAAGAGAGGTCATCTCCCTTGAGGAGGTACGCGCACAGTCGCACTTGTTTTCTACAGTTCTTTGTTCTTTCGTACACTATTCTTCTGGGGAAAATGACCTGACTTGAGTGATAGAGGGTATGCACCGGGGACTTTTCCCTGGTTTCTGGTCTTTAACGCTCCGTGTGCTTGTCTGAGTGTGTGCAGAGCCCAAGTACCGCCGGTTTCGTCACCGCCGTCCTTTAGTCCCAAGTCGCCTCCACAAACGTTAGGTGTGTCCAAGTCATCTCTTTGTCAACACCAATGACATCTCAGTCGTCCTTCGTCTGACTCATATTCCGAACATAATCATTCTTGATTACTAAATTTTCAATTTGATTTTTTTAATCAAAATATATATATATTTTTTTACATAATAATTGTATATCCCGCGACACAATGGCTGACATTTGTAGCTCTCAGACAAAAATCAATCAAACAAAACAACTCTCCTCGTGTTCTTCATGTTTCTCGTGACTCCAAAAAGTTGGATGCAACTCAAGAGTTCAATCCCAGCCGCAGCGGCGCGCCGCTCACCGGAATCCACGTGGAGCCCTGTATGAAGTTCTCCACCGTGTACTTGAGGGCGTCGTTCCTTTTGATGACGTGGACTCCCGGCCACTTCACCCGGCCGGCGGTGTCCGCCCCCGGACCCTTGTTGTTGTACTCCGCGTAGTACAGCGTGCTCAACGCGAAGGTGCCATCCCACGGCAGGTACCCCTTCTTGTCGATGAACCCGTCGATCTGCGATTCCATGATGATGGTCTTCGAGAACTCCTTCCACGGCCGGGCGAGGTAGCTCGGGATCGCCGGCTTCGACGGGTCCTTCAGGCGGTTATCGGCGAGGAATCGGCAGCGGTGGATGACGAACCCGGTGGTCTCCCAGCGGTCGGTTCGCCCCTGCGCCGTCACGATGTTCTGCTGGTTCGACAGCGGCCGGCGCACCACCAGGAGGCAGTTCTGGAACACCGCCGAGGCGTCGCCGAAGATGAAATCGATGGTGCCGGCGATGACGCAGCCCCGGTAGAACTGCCGGTGTGAGTGCGCGTACAGCGTGTCCTGGTACCCTTCCATCCTGCAGTTGAGGAACACCGACCGGTCCGACACCACCCGCAGCGCCACCGCCTGGTGCTTCTCTGCCCCCGCTGTGTTCCGGAACGCCATCCCGATCGCCACGAATCGATCACCGGCCGCGACTGAACTCCAAAAGATATCAAAAAAATCCACTTAATTAACCAGAAACAAGCAATAATTCATATGTTAATCGACGCTTTGATTACAAAATGTGGCGGTCAGAAACGTCCTCGTGCCGTCGATGAAATTTTTGCTGCCGGTGATAATGGTCCTCTTCGATCCGTCGCCAAACATCGTCACATTGACCATATTCTTCGTGACGTTCACCTGTTCCTCGTATACTCCTTCTTTAATGTAGATCACGTACCTACGCATCCATATGTCAGCACAGATCATGAGTTGGTCTCTGTTTTGCTCTGTTTTCGGTTACCTTCCTTCGTATTCGTTGGGCATCTTGGCGAGTGCCTCATTGACGGTGGTGAAGTCGCCGGTGCCATCCTTGGCCACGGTGACATTGGGCTTGAGCATGACCTTCACGCTCTTGAGCATCCGGCGATCGTCTTTGGTGAACCAGGAAGGGTAGCCATTCTTGGTCACCGTCGGAGGCTGGTCGTCGAGGAGGAGGCGGCGGCGGGCGGGGAGGTTGATGAGGGAGAGGAAGCTGGATGCCTGGCCGATTATGGCGAGGGCGTTGCTGGTGAGTTCCTTGGAGTTTTTCATGGCGGCTTTCATCTTGTCCTTGAGATCGCCGTCGGGGAAGCCGTCGATGCAGGTCTGTTGGTAGGTGATGACGGCGCTGAGCCAAGTGCGCATGTCGTGCGATCGGGCGGGGAGCTTCTCGATGCCATGGTCGATGATGCTACGCAGCGTGGCGTTGATCTCGCCCTTGGAGTCCTCGAACATCTCCTGGCAGTCCTGCACGCCGGGAAAACAATAGGCGATCACTCTCGGCGTCACACGAAACGAATCGCCATCCATCCTCACCTGCACGGCGCCGCGCACGCGGCTGTCATTGCTGGTCTGCAGCCGAGAGTGGGCGAACCCCTTGCTGACCTCGTCGAGCACCACCGAGACGGCCGCCTTCAGCAGCACCTTCGGGTCCTCCGTTCCCTCCGGCACCACCTTCGACAGGCTCGACTCGCACGCATGCACGTAGTCGGTCGAGGAGCAGAGCGCGGTGACGGACTTGCCCGACGCGTGGATCGCGTGCTCGCTCTGCTCGGTGACGTCGTCGTTGCCGCTGTCGTCCTGCTGGTAGCTAGTACCGACCACCGCCCCCACCACCAGAAGCAGCAGGAGACAAGCAGCGGCGGCGAGCAGCACCAGCTTTGTGCGGTCGTTCTTCAGGCCCTCCGACAATTGCTTGTCGTAATTCGCCATTGCTATTTCCTCTCGAGATGGATCGGAATCCCTTCCTTTCCTCTTATTCTCCTCTTCTGAGGAGTGCGATATAATCGGGGACGAAGAGCATCGAGGTCCTCGTCGATGCTCCAAAAGGCTTCCTCCGATTGCTTGTTATAGGAGTCGAGACTCCTCCGGGAACGAATGGTTGTGGTGGGTCAGGAACGTTATTATCGTTGATTTCTTTGCCAAAAGGACTCTTTTGCCCTTTCTTTAATAGGAACAAGACGGGGCTAACCATCCAGGCGTAGGGGCAGTTTGGGAATTCGGTATTTATCGTTCAAGTTTAGTTTGCAAATGGCAGGAGCTCGTCGTTTGGGATAAAAATGGAATTAGACAAAAATAAAATAATTAAATTATGAAAAATAAATTAAAAAAATAAAGATGAAATTAATTAAGATATCTTAACAAATCAATTAATTATCCACGCTGGCAAGGAATTTGCTTTGTTAATAAACATAGCCGTTACGAAAGTTCATCAGAAATTGGCAGACCGAATCAATTCGACCGTTGCATGCTGCCGTTCTTTAGATAGGTTCCAATCGAAGCCACAGCGATCTCTTCCGCCCCTCTCGCTGTCATTTCGTCGAACATGAAGCAGGCGGTGAGCCTCGAGGTGCAGGTGCAGCTTCTACGATCCAAGGCGACGCAGCTCCTACTTCGCGAAGACTGGGGCGAGTACATCAACCTTTACTCCCACCTCATCTCCCTCTGCCTCGCCGCCGGCGACGGCGCTGGCGCCGCGCTCCACAAGACCCTCTGCCTCGCGTATTCCAACCGTGCCGAGGCCCGCTTCCGCACCAGAGACCTCGCTGGCGCGCTCCGGGACTGCGACCGCGCGCTCGAGTTCGACCCCGCCCACCTAAAGTCCCTCCTTCGTAAAGCCAGGATTTTGCTCGACCTAGATCGGTACGCGTCGGCGGGCGATTGCCTCAACCTCGCGATCGCCTCTCACCCGGTGGACGATGCCTCCAGAGAGCTTTTGGTTCGGTGCCGGAATTTGGAGGCGCAGTCGAGAAGGGGTAGAATCGATGTTTCTAACTGGATTTTGGGCGGATTCAGCGACAAGTGCCCGGATCTGGCAGAGTACGTCGGCCCGGTCGAGATACGGAGGTGCAGCAATGGCGAAAGAGGGCTTTTTGCTACCAAAAATGTTGAGGCCGGGACGCCGTTGGTCGTGACTAGAGCCGTCGTAGCTGGAAGAGGGATTCTTCCGGAATCCGCCGGCGGACATGGCGATAGCGCTCGGATGCTATTGTGGAAGGACTTCGTCGAAAAGGTCCTCGACGTCGCCGAGAAATGTAGCAGAACACTCAAGTTGATCTACCAATTGTCTCCAGGGACGGATCAAGGGGATCTCGAAGTCCCCGACATTGCGTTGTTCAAGCCAGATGCGGTGGAGCAGCTTCTTGCTCTGCCTCCGGCGAGCAGGCCGGATGTCGATCGCATCTTGAAGGTTTTGGACGTCAATTGCCTGAGAGAGGAGGCGTTCTCCACCAAGATTGATGGAAAACAAAATAACTACATTGGGATCGGGCTTTGGCTGCTACCCTCCTTCCTGAACCATTCTTGCAGCCCGAGCGCGAGGCGGCAGCACATCGGCGACCACGCGATCGTCCACGCCGCCCGCGACTTGAGGGAGGGCGAGGAGGTGACCATTGCCTACTTCGACGTGCTCTCGCCGATCGATGACCGGAGGACGTCGTCGAGGAGGTGGGCGTTTGAGTGCCGTTGCGAAAGGTGCGATTTTGAAGACTCCGCTCTCTTCGGGCCTAAGATGAGGGAGATGGAGGCGGCGATGAAGGGAGGAGAAAGCATGGAGGAAACAGTAATGAGATTGGAAGAGGGGATGAGGAGATGGGAGGTGAAGGGAAAGCAAAAAGGGTTCCTGAGGGCGTCAATTTGGCCGGCTTACGCAAGCGTTTACGGGTCGGAGAGGCTGATGAGGAGGTGCGGGAGGAAGATTCCGGTGGCGGCGGTGGTCGCCGAGAGCGTAGCGGAGGCAGTGGGAGGGGATGAGAGGGTGCTGAAGGCGGTGCTCGGGAGGATGAAGAAAGGCTGCGGCGATGTGGCAGAGATGGAGAAGGCGATGAGATTGGGGAGAGCAACGTATGGGAAGATCATGAAGAGAACAGCCATGAAAGCTTTGTTTCAACTGCCGCTGCTCAACAATGGCGTCTAACTTTGGGATTTTTGTTCCTTTTACTCCATAATTTTTTAATGTTTCTGACCATGATTGTGATCGTGAACTTAACTCGGTTAAGAAAGTCTTAACCAATTTACTTATCAAATGAAGCTCTTATAATATGATAATAATGTCTCATTTTTTAATTTTAACAAAAAATATATGGTTATTTGTAAAATTGCTAAACATAAGGACGCTCGTATTCAATGTAGTCGGTCGAGTTCTAAATCCCTATCTCACATCGTAAGTCGAATCCAGAGCCTTGCGATACTTCTCCCCGAAAACTCCTTGGATTTGATCGCAACGCTATTTGGAGATTTTGTTTTTGCCTCGTTCTGGATTCGATCTTGATCGTCTCGATTCGGTAATTTGTCGTCGCGTATCGGGATCGGGGAAGAGCTTGCGGAAACCCTAACCTGGAGATGGCTTCTTCGTCGGGACAGCCGCAGTTTCGGTATACGCAGACGCCGTCCAAAGTGCTTCACCTCCGGAATCTTCCCTGGGAATGTACGGAGGAGGAGCTGATCGAACTCTGCAAGCCGTTTGGTAAAATCGTCAACACTAAATGTAACGTGGGGGCCAACCGCAATCAGGCTTTTGTTGAATTTGTAAGTTTTTATTGTCTTTGTTATTTTTGATATTCTCCGCGGTCGTGCATCTTTCTTCTCGGATGGTTGCTGGAATCCTGCTTTTGTGTTTCTAAGATGGTTTTATCGCTTTTCCGACCTTTGATTGGAATATCATTTAGGTTGCATTGGATCACAACAGTATCGATTTTAGATCTGTCGGGGAAATGAAAATTTTGTTTTCGATGCTCTATTCCTGGAGGGCATATGATAGAAAGAGTTCTATCAGATAATGATTGTTTCCAACAACTTGTAAGGATAATGTGGGAAAGTGATCAAGTTTTCAGATCTTAGTGGTATACTTGATTATAGTGATTTACCACATTATTGAAATCATTGCATCATTTGTTAATGATTTCCTTGCAATTTGCACTCTTTTGTTTGGACTAGAGGATCCTAGCATACCGGGGTGTTCTCAACGAGTGCATAAATAAATTTTTACATTATCTATCTATTTAGAGGATCAAGCTCAATGGCATAGGAGGATTCATATCGCCGACTCCAATTAGGATTATTTTAATAATAAGATGCCCACAATTCCTCTTGTAGTTAATTTCTTCTAAAACAAGAAAAGGGCTCTACTAGGAGATTTAGGGAAAAAGTGTCGGGTCAGCCTGACCTGGCCCTTTGGCACATGGGCTAGCCAAGCACTACTCAAAATAGGTCTGATTGCCCATTGTTCCGAGCATGACCCAGGCCAGGCTGGGCTCATGGCCTTTGTCACCTCTAGATGTTTCATTGATTGCTATTTGAGAATTCTATGGAAGGAATTTTCTTTCAATGGATGTATTTGTCTGGTAATTGGGGTCAAAATCTCTCATACTTCACTCTGTGGTATTTAAACAGCTTGAATGGGCATATTGTTTTTCTAATTGTGCTTGGTAATTTTATTAATCTCACTTTTTTATCATGAGGCCAATCTGGTTGATGTTTACTAAGACCATCTGGGAAATCTGGTTGATACTTTGAGTTCTGTTCGATCAAGAGCTTTCCGTTCTTGTTATGATTAGTGAGTCAATTTTCATCTTGAAAGCATCTGATTTGGAAATTGTTTCCCTTTTTAAAGGCTTGTTTATTTTACTGATTTTTCCTGGCTCTTAGTAGGAAGCTTTAAATATTTCATTCTCGTGAGGTTTTTCTTTGTTTCTGAGAATTTGTTTGCCTTTGCTAGATGACATTTTCTATTGATTTCTCAATTTTTTGAAACAGAATATTCTGAATTTTTTTTTGATACCTACAGGTGGACCTTAATCAGGCTATCTCTATGATTTCGTACTATGCTTCCTCATCTGAGCCTGCACAAGTTCGTGGCAAAACAGTTTACATCCAATATTCAAACAGGCAAGAAATTGTGAATAATAAGGCCACCGGAGAGGTTGCCGGCAATGTTTTGCTTGTTACCATAGAAGGAGTCGAAGCTGGTGATGTCAGTATTGATGTTATTCATTTGGTAAGTTATTTGACAATGGCATTCATCTTTATATAATTTTCCTGTTACATTCACATGGATCATTTATGCTTTAAGCATTTAAATTGTCTTAAAGTTGTGTTGTGGTGGATTTCTGATGTAATACCTGTATATCAAATTAGTCTTGTTTAAATTCTTTTGACTTTTTGTAACATACTCTGAATGGGTTAGCAGGTCCATGTTAACACGGAGTATATCCCGTTATCAGCATCTGCTTTCGGAGACATACCATGTTTGTTTTGCTCTCTCACCTTTTGCCTATTCTGTTATGAGATTCTGAATCTTATGAATGAATGTCATTGCTAACTGTTATTTTTCACCATCGTTAAGTTGTAGGTTATATCAACTTGTTTGAAGGCGTTTTTAGAGGTTATACTCCCATTCTCTAGGATCTTAATTTCCTATTCAAAGCTATTTTATGATTCCTTTAACTGGCATGCTTCATTTGTTGTCAGATATCCAAATTCTTTTTCCAGAAATATTATCTATTTAGTTTTCTGCTTTAGGATAATTCTGTTTGTTAACTGCTCTCCTATATTTGATCTGCTTACTGGAAGCAGTGAAAAAACATAGCCTCCATGCATTATGTACATTAAGGAAAAAATTGCTCACATTATGGTACTTGTCTTACAGGAGTAATCTGTACATAAATGATATTACATCATTGTTCTTTGTGACACCTTATGTTATTTGTTGTTAAAATTAATTACTCTTTACTGTCAATATTACTGATGTTTCTCCCTTTTTAGGTCTTTTCTGCTTTTGGTTTTGTCCACAAAATTGCTACGTTTGAGAAGGCAGCTGGTTTTCAGGTTCTTTATTTGCCAACTTTTTAATTGAGTTTGGGACTTTCACTCAGTTTAGTTGTCTGCATTTCTTTTTTTAGGCTTTAATTCAGTATACTGACACAGCAACTGCTTCAGAAGCTAGAAATGCATTGGATGGGAGAAGCATTCCAAGGTTGCTTTTATTCTCGTCACTTCCTTGGGAAGAATCAATTTGTTTTCCTCTCATTGGGCATATGCATGATTTTCAGGTACCTGCTTCCAGAGCATGTTACATCTTGCCACCTCCGAATTACTTTTTCAGCTCATACAGATTTAAATATCAAATTTCAGTCTCATCGCAGCAGGTTTGTATATGCAATCGACCTTGCTTAACACGATACCAAGCTCCATATATTTTTTTTTAATTCTAAGTTAACCTTGAACTTTTCTGTGTTCAAGTTCTTGCTCTGAAAGATTTTAGCAGCTATATCTCTCTAGCGAATAATTCACCTTGCTTATATTTTTAACTAATTTCAGTCAAGTGAAATAATTTTATCATTTTTCTATTCAACAATTTCACAACCTACAATGTATACAGAAATGTGATATTACTTTCCTAATTTCAAGTGTCCGAATTGTATCGATCGTTCTAGCCACGAGTGAACACTAATACTATGTTGGCACGAGAAAATGTCTTGGTGCCACCTATGTCAATACAATTTCAATGCTATTGATTGAGTCGTGTCTTAGCTGGTATTGTTGAGAACTAATCTAAACAAGAAGATTCCTTACTTGTGGCTTATCCTTTCGAGCACTAAGAGGAAAGTTAGAGAAATCGAGATATATATATTGCACCTATGGTTTTTCTTGTTTCACTCATGTCAATTGAAGCCCAACTTCTAGTTGTTGACTGTGATATTTATTGGCATGTATAGAAACAAAAAAAAAATGATTTACCAGGTCAAGTAACGTCGAACCTGGGGAGACCAGCCCAATCCCACGGAAGTATCCCACCGGTCGCCATAGTAAATCGGGAAGTGCTCGCAGCGGGCGGCAGAAGTCCAACATCCCTTAGTTGTGTTTCCCATTTGGATGAAAAATCCTTGCAATTGCACTGTAGTTGGGAAGCGAACCATAGGTGTATGAGTGACAACTGGGCACCCTTCCACTGCAACATAGCTCCGGGGGCGACATGTATAGAAACTAGTTCTAATAGCAGATGGAATTAGATAGTTGATTTCATTAGGATGCTACAGGAAGTAATGCTCTCATTCAATGTATGTCACTCATTTTTTGTATTAGTAAGTAATAATCAAATGGATAGTATATGTAGTTTATATTTGGTATTAGATAATGACAAGAATAGTGGTAAAAATGTGTTTATATGCAGTTCATTACCATTGACTAATTAGGTAATGAATAATGTAGATTAACTATTAATTTTAGTTAACAAATTATCATTTTGTTATTATTAGATAATTAAACGTATTTAATATTCTTTGAAAAAGTTTACTTCAATGATTCCTGTTAGATTGTGAAATACTGGAGGCACCATTTTTAGTTTTTTGAATATCTTTTTTTTCTCTCATATGTTAAACAAATTTATTTATATTTTTTCATTTTTTAAGAAGTGTTAATTTATGCGGAATTTTTCCTTACTAGTTATGATCACATTGATCCTTCTGACCTGATAGGATTTTTTTTAGAATATCTGATACCAATACCTCAATTTTGACAACCATTCTAAATTCAGTTAAGATAAGTTTATTTGCTTTGCATAGTACATCCTTATTTTTTCAATGGTCATACAAAGGGATGTAATATCCTATTTTAGGTTATGTAACTCAAGGGACTTGAGCAGTATACTTTCTTTGGGGACTTGCATTATACTCTGTTGCTTCATCATGAATTAAGTTGTGGATAATTTATTTTTGGATCTATTTTATAACCCTAGTCGCGACAAATAGTTGAGAAAGCTTTGAATGCTGTAAAAGTGTCTTCATATTCCATATTTACCAGTATTTAAGATATATGAGATTTCAATAGTTGATGAATACAAATGGTTTGGCTGTTTAGTAATTATTCTATTCTGCTTGGCATGCTACAATTCATGACAAAATTAAGAATGCTGTTTAGTTTCTAACAGTTTATGGCAAGTAAACAATGCTAAGGCTGTTTATACCTCTATTGTTGTGGCTGCTTGACCTCAATTATGACCTTAGATGTATTGGACTAAGCTCACACTGGCACCGCACCTTGAATTGACCTCTGATGCACCCCACCTTTGGCACTGCTGTCTTCACCCAATCTTTGCCCGACCTTTAAGTTAGCAAACACGAACTTGCATTGGTGCCGCACCTTGAGCTCGCGATGGCACTATCAAAAGAGCATAAAGAGAGCAAGTGTACATAAGGGTTTTTTTGGCCATTTTTTTTTTTCACTTCGTTCCATTGTTTCTTTTATGCTTTTGCAGAATTTGTTGAACCTTAATTGAGCCCTTTCCTTTGTGATTTTTGTCCAAGTAATCAGAGGGTAAGGAATGTATTGCCTCGTAACCTGTGCCTCTCTTTTAAATTTATGTCCACATGAGTAAAAAGGGTCTACGTGTAAGATTTGCAGTTGAGACATGAGATGTAGGTAAGCCTCAAATCTAAGCAAAGGTGCTGTGTTCTTCACATACATGCAATTGCAGGCTTATAATAATTTTTTAAAGAATTAGAATGGATTTTTGCAATAGAAATAATTCAGCTGTGATATTCTTTCTTAACCCAGCCATATAAACTCCTTTGTCAGGAACTCGTAATGCTTGGTAGAATTTATCTCAGTACCTAGCTGTTGCCTTTTCATAATTAGCTGTAATTTTTCTATCTGTGCAACATTAGTTTACAAAATGATTCCTTTACATCTTTGTGGAAGGACATCAATGTTTCATTCGTTCCAGTCTTATTTTAGTAATGTTTGTTGTTATTATTATTAATTTTTTCATTTGATAATTTCAAGTATGCACTATGGTAATGTATGATGTCATGCAGGGATTACACTAATCCTTACCTTCCTGTTAATCCTTCAGCAATTGAGGGTACTTTACAGGTTTGCTTTCTCATTGCAGATTCTTTGTTTTATTGTTCTAGTTAATATTATTGACACCAAGAATTTTTCTTCAGCCTACAATTGGTCCTGATGGAAAAATAAAGGAGCCTGAGAGCAATGTGCTACTTGCTTCCATAGAGAATATGCAATATGCTGTCACGGTTGATGTTCTTCACACAGTGAGATATTTCTTCTATGCCCATGTGTTACATGTTGGCATACATTGTAGTTCCTAATTATTCTTTGATTGATTTAGGTGTTCTCAGCATTTGGAACTGTCCAGAAAATTGCAATATTTGAGAAGAATGGTGGAACTCAAGCTTTAATCCAATACCCAGGTAGGTTATTTCTGCCTATTATATTTTTTTATTCATTTCTGTTATTTCCTTTCAATTGAGATTCTATGTATATCTACTGTTTTATTTAGGATGTGTATCGTATTGGGCTTTCAAGTAAAGTACGATGTTCCTAATTTGCTAATGAAGCTTTTAATGTCCATAGCTCTCCATTTCTCCACTCCCTTGCTCCTTTTTATTTAGCTAGACTTCCTGTAATATAGAAGTTGTAAGAAATCCAAACGTGATTTTCTTGTTAGAATCAGATGTTGGAAACAAAAGATGATAAAAATAAGCTTGAATATCTAAAATATTGTAACTAAGGGGAAAAAATGGAAATAAATTAAAATATTGTAGGAAAAAAATAATCCTTTAGGCCTAAAAGGACTATTAAATATAGAACATATTCCCTATTCTCAAACTAAATAATCACCAAATAAAAAATTTCCTTTATTAACTTATTCTCCCACATCAAAGGATCTACCAAAATAAACTTTTAAAAATTAAAACGCTTAGCTGGTTTATCTTGTAAGCGTGCCGGTGTCTAGTTATCTAGCCGCCTTAAGTGAGATCTTCAATCCTCTTTTTTGCTCTGCGAGTACTAGATCTGCTGGTGTGCCTCAGCTCTTCAGTGTCAGGAGTCCTAGATCTCCTCTGTGAGATCTTCAATCCACCTCCAGAGTACCATATCTGCTCTCTAGAGTCACTTCTTCTGGCCCACTGTGGAAAGTCAGACTTTCTCAAGGTTCAAGTATCCTTCATCGCTGATTCTCCTTAGTGAATCTCCACTAGATCCCATCCCTGCTTTATTGTTCAACTCAGCAGATAAACAACTCTTTCCAGCCAATGATCTCCCTAGCCACTTTGTCTTCCTTATCTGATCCTTATCTGACAAATCCCCTTTGTCAGATCACAGTGGAATCTATGAGATCAACAATGATCATTTGTGTGTGTCTCTCTCTGTGTCCCTCCTCTAGATATGCTCATCGCAGCTTCTCAACAACTAACACATGAAGCAACACTGAGCTCTTGGATGCACTTGGTCCGCGTTGTTGCCTTTTCCTGTGCTCAAACTTCACCTCAAGTGCAGAACCTTCTTCTAGTAGTTTTTTAGTGATTCTACTAACAATGCAGACTCTCACTCACCTCTTTGCTGTTTCACCACCAAATATATTTTCTCCTTTCCCATTTAGCAGATTGCAAGCTACTGTCTTCTTTCCATCACCTCCTAACATATCCTTCATTGTCTTCATAGTCGGCGTGGACCTAGACAATTCCTATTCTTTTGGAGAAAGGTTATTTTTTTCAATCTGCAACATCAAGTAGACTTGTACTACGGTGTTTATCTTCCCTTCAAATTTACTCACCCTCTTCTGACCCTCCATCTCGCAAAATGTTTTGTGTCTATTATGAAATCTTCCTCTATCTCTTCTCTGATTAGAACTTGTTCTCTTACATCCTTGAGGCAACCCCTACCAGAGCCAACTCTAAGATGAGAATGAGTGCTTTTCCCTTTTGTTGCACGATCCCAATATGGATCTCCAATAATCACCTCCATGACCTTTTGTAAGACCTTTTCTAGTTTATGTAACAAAATGGACATAAAAAATATCTATGGCTCAACTTGAACAGGTGTTAGAATTCTAAGGTTGATGGAGCTATTTGTATTGGGTTTAGTCACATATTGGATGATTCAAGTATAAGATTGAGTCCAATTCATACCTTGTAATAGGCGCCTCTTGTTAATAATAACTCACGTACTACATTGTTTTCCCACTTTAAGGATCTAATGTTGCTTCATTTCTGCAAGACACCATGGAAGGGCAGAGATGGATTTTCTTGGTAATTGTCTGTAAAATCTTTTTTATCTTCTGATTTTTTCACTTGCCCCTTTCTTTTACTAGTTAATCTTATCGGAAGTTTAGCAAATAGTAATATTGCAATTGAATTCTCTTGGTTTTCCACCTAAACAAATGATATATTCACTTGGCCATTAACTTATACACAGTTTGTTCTGGCGTATGGATCCATGGAGTTTATCTAGTTGGTTAGCTATTGTTGTAGCAATGTCTACAATTATTTGTTCATTATAATCTATTTGAAGTTGTGATCTAGTAATGATGCCATCAATTGAGTGTACTCACTGTGGTAGATTTTCTTAAAATAAAAAAAAATAAAAATCTGTTAACTTTCCTGATCAATTAATGTGGCTGCTGGAAGATTTTGATTTTTTTTTCTCGTTAGACATGACCACAGCAGCAGTTGCCAAAGAGGCTCTTGAGGGGCATTGCATTTATGATGGTGGCTATTGTAAGCTTCATCTCTCATACTCTCGTCACACTGACCTCAATGTAAAGGTACAAATCTGGAATTTGTTGGCTATGCCCAAGTAGAATAACTGAGGAAAATTCCATTATGCTTTATTTGGGTTTTTTCTTTCCATTTAGAAATGAATGATAAATAACAGGCCTTGAATCAGGAACAATATAATAATATGCATGATGACTGAACATATAGAAAGAATTGGAACAATTGTTTTGGCAACTGGTTTTGATTTCAGAAAAAAAAAGGAAACACAGGACTTAAGCAAGAAATGAAAACATAAATGACGCCGAGAAGTAACTTTCTTGTGTTTCATGTGCATTAATACCGTCTTCAGGCATATAGCGACAAGAGCAGAGATTACACAATTACTGACACTGGAATCCTCTCAAATCAAGCTTCATCTGTGCCGGCTGCTCCCGCTAGTTGGCAAACAAACCCTCAAGTCAGCATGCAAGCAGCAGCTCCAGTGGGGCTGGGACAGTCGCCTGCTTTTGCATCACCCGGTGGAGTATTCCAAGGCCAACCTTTCGTCCCATCTGGCGCCCCATATCCAACTTCATCTGCTCTCCCGACAACTTCTGCTGGCTATCTTCAAGCTTCACAGCAGGTAGCTAAATATGGAATGCACCCAAGGCCTGCTGGTGGTGCACCGTACGTCGGACAACCGCCTAGGTATTTCTAATCGACCACCTGTTATCTGACACTTATTTTCGTCTGCCTTGCTCCGCTTAAATGATTGATCATGAATTAGTGCATCTGCCCATAATATAGAGCCTGTGCAACTCATTTTTTGGTGCTCTGTACTGATGCAAATGGCTTCGACTGTCTTTCCTGTTTCAAATGTTCTGTAAAACACAACTTGTTTATATGTACCGAAGCACCGGTAGTTCGTAATTGGAATTTGGAAGTGTCACAACAACTCAGATAAGGAGTTTTTTCGCTAAAGTTTAAATGGTGTTGAGTCGTCATTGATGCAAATAGAATGTCACTCTTCAACGACAAACTCATTGGAAAAATTCAAGAATCAAACTTAGAATTTGTTGAATTCTTAATTCTTGAGTTTTTCCAATGAGTGTCGGTAAAGAAGCTGAAGAGCCCAGCATTCAACCCCATAACCCCATAAATTTTGGTCAAAATTGTAAGTGAAAAAAAGTGACAAACTTAAAGAACACGACGTCTACAAAATTATTCTTCCAAAAGACTTTTAGTTCAGATTAAGGATGATAATAGATTGGATTTAAATTGAATTTTATATTCTACTGCTGTATTTTTATTTATTATATTTATCCATTCTCATCGGATTTTCAACTTCCATCTTTATTTATGAAATCGACAATTAAATTAATTAAATAGAAAAGTAATATCATAGATGTGATTTATCACTGCACGACTGAGTGGGTACACCAGTTGAGTTGGGATCTTTATTATCTAAACAACAATTAAACAACAATCGGAAAAAATAAAACCTCTTCTAATTTTGGATGAAATTTCCTAATTCTTTCCTCCTTTTTAGACCAACTTTGACGCTCTATGAGCTTTCCTCCCGGTTCGAATTTCCTACCTCCGTCGACTTCTCATCTCCTCCCTTCATCGACTCCAGCAACTCTAGCTTCGTCGACTCCAACAACTCCTACTTCATCGACTCCAGCTCCGTCAACTCTAGCTCCAGAATCTTAAAGGTGCCATAAAAGGTTAGGTGAAAAGGCTGATTTCACCTAACGACAACGAGGTTAATGTTGTCAAATGCTGCATTGTTTGTGTGTGTGGTTTACTTGCTATACGACAAAACTATGATGGGAAATGGTTTTGGATTTAGGTTTTCAAAATGTAATATTTTTCATATAAGTTTATTGGTCTTTTTGTTATTTGCTGCAATCGCAAACGAAGACTGTTGGGATTTTGAAGCAAACGAAGATTGTTGGGATGATGAAGGTAATAAAAATCATATTGGGACTATATTTAACTTTATATAACTCGAATTTTGTTTAGTTTGATTGAATATTTACATTGTTGATTGGATTTTTTGTATTATTTGATTGATTTAAAGGTTTGAACAATGAAAAAGATATAAAAAGTTTTCACCTATTTATCACAGAAGAATTGATGTAAAAAATGGATCTGAAATTTAAGACAAAAAAGGATGTCTATGAATTTTATTTGAAATATGCTAAACTAGTTGGATTTAGTATAAGGATTAAAAGTCACAATGATAAATCGAGTAAATTAGTTGACAGGATTTTTTGTTGTAATGTACAAGATAAAAGGGGAAAGGACAGATGAGATATTTATGTGAAATCAAGTCGTCCTGAAACAAGATTTGACCATGAGATTAAAATGAAGGTTAGTTGTCGAAAAGATAACAAGTTTAGTGTGGTACAATTTGTTAAAAATATAATTATTATCTTTCAAGTCCAAACAAAACTCATCTCTACATATGCCATAAGAATATATTTTCTTCTGTAGCAAAATAGATTGAGATGACAAGTGATGTGAAAATCCCCCAAAAGCATCTCATGATCCTATGGTGAGACAAGTAGGTGGGAGGGAGAATTTAAGTTTTATTCCTGAAATTAAAAAAATGACTTGTAATCCAAAAGAATAAGAAATATGAGAGTTTGGGGATATAAGAGGTGTATTAGAATATTTATAGAAAATGCAGCTTGATGATCCTAATTTTTTTAATGCTATTCAAGTTGATGGAGATTATTTGATAACTAATTTTTTTTGGTATGATGCTAAGATGAGAGTTGATTATGACAGTTTTTGAGATGTTATTTGCTTTGACACGACCTACAAGAAGAATAATGAAAGTCATTCAATTTCGTTCTTTAGAGGTGTTAATCATCATAAGTAATCCATAATTTTTAGTGCAACTTTATTATATGATAAAACTTTTTTGACGTTTGAGTGGTTGTTTGATACATTTACCAGAGCTATGTGTGAGAAAAAAAAAAACAACAACTATTCTTACAGATCAAGATGCAGCAATGACAAAGGCTTTAGCTTCCAGATAGCCTCAAACATATCATTGTTTGTGTATTTGGCACATTTATCAAAATATCGTAATACATTTGAGTGGAGTTTTTTTTCAGTTCAAAGAGTTTGCTAAAGATTTTACCTTATATATATATATGATTTTGATGAAAAGGAAAATTTTATTTCAACTTGGAATATGATATTGACCAAGTATACACTTGAAGACAATGATTGGTTGAGACGTCTGTTTCACATAAAGGAACATGGGTTTTAGTATATGGATGACAAATGTTGTGCGGATATAACTACAACCCAAAGAAATGAGAGCATGAATAGCATTGTGAAAATGTGCATCATTTATCAACACAAGTTTTTAGACTTTTTCAATTACTTCCAAAGATTGCTTGATGATCGTCGATATGAGGAGTTAAAAATTGATTTTAGATCGAATTCAAGTGTTCCATGTTTATTGTATCCAATTGAAATTTTAAAGCATGCAAGTTGTATTTATATTTCTAAGGCATACAAATGTTTTGAACAAGAGTGATATAAATCTCATGATTCTAGTATAAAAATTTATGAGGATGTTGGATCACATATAAAATAAAAAGTTACTTCTCACAAAAAAAAGTTATCATCATATAGTTACACTTGATTCACCATGTGAAAAAATTAAGTGTAGTTGTGCCCATAGAAAATATGAATTTGTTGGGATTTTATGTTCTCATATTTTGAAAATATTTACGATGAAAAATATCATGAAGATCCCAAGTGAGTATATATTGAAAAGGTGGACACAAAAAGTAAAAGATAGATACTTTGGAGTTAATGATTCTATTGCGAACAAAGGTAGTTTGGATTCGAAAATACTTCACAATATGTGATATAAAGAATTGTGTGAGTTGTATGTTCAATTGATTACCA
>JBBMJZ010126966.1:0-21704 GCA_037833815.1 Zingiber zerumbet | reverse complement strand
GATACCCTCTCCTTTACAGTCGAGCTCTATCCGAGGGATACCCTCTCGCATAAATATTCGCTCGAGCTCTATCTGACGATACCCTCTCCTTATCAGTCGAGCCTATCAGGGATACCCTCAACGGTCGAGCCCTATCCTTTCGGATACCCTCTCCCTCAACGGTCGAGCCCTATCCTTTCGGATACCCTCTCCCTCAACGGTCGAGCCTATCCTTTCGGATACCCTTCCTGCATATTCAATACTTATGAGGGTAGAAAAAGCACTGATATCCTATACGTAGAAAGCGTAGAAAGCACTGATATCCCCTATTACGTAGAAAGCGTAGAAAGCGTAGAAAGCACTGATATCCTATACTCTAATATAGGTAGGGGATGTAGGGGATTAGGTAGGGGATGTAGGGGATCACCTAGTGACCGATACCTTGCTGAGTTTGATTAGTGACCGATACCCCTTAGTAGTGACCGATACCTTAGTGACCGATACCTTGCTGAGTTTGATTAGTGACCGATACCTTAGTGACCGATACCTTGCTGAGTTTGATTAATTGAATTCAGATAGTTCAGAATTCAGATAGTTAACTTTAAGTGAGAGCCGCGAACAAGACAAGAAATAACCTGCACCATGATGAGAGCCGCGAACAAGAAAGAACCTGCACAATGATAATTGAGATGGCTTAAAGGTATGCTAGAGCAGTTAGTTAATGCTCTTAACCTCATATCTCTTATTAATTAATGGACTTGTATGGCTATCCATGATTAGTGGACTTGTATGGCTCTCCATGATTAGCTTCTGACTCCTTAATCTTTCCTAATAGGAAGAGAAATTCAATATCAATCTGTAGCTTTTTCCAATTTCACGCAGGTCGGTTGTGTCACTGCAACTTGAATTTCAAATTCATTGAATTGTCTCATTTGAATTTCTTTATTGTAAAGCCTTATTTCCATTTAGAAATAGGAAAGTCAGGGAAGAAAAGAGCTCGACTGAGAAGGACCTTCCAACTTAGTTCTCTTTCTTGCATCGAGGATATAAAATAACTCGAGCTATTGCGAGAGGGTCTGAAATAGGCTCGTACATAAGGGAGAGAGAGAGAGGGACGAGTAAGAGCATAAGTGCAACCTTAACCGTCTTTGAGGGATCGACCGAGAGGGAAATTGCATCTGACGATGGCTCGCCGTAATTGGGGAGTAGCAATAATGCGACTATGCCGATGGGATAGAGAGGGACGAGTAAGAGCATAAGTTATACAAGTCAAGTTGAGCAATTTCATACTGGCTTTCCCCTTTTATCTGCCCCGAAACCGAAACAAAAGAGGAGTGAAACTCCTCTGGTCGACAGGCATACATATGGTACGCGAGAGTGGATAGGCTCGACCGCCCAGGGTACCCACTGGATAGGCTCGATCGTGAATGCAAAGGTCTTTCGTAGTTTAGTCGTCGCTATCGCAATCGGGTATCCGTAGTCACTTCGTTCGTTCGTCGTTATCACTCGGTCGTCGCTTCTTCCCGTCACTTCGTTCGGCCGTCGACGTCTTCCCGTCGTTCTCACTCGGCCCTTCTATTTCTTTTCCCCTTTCACGCTTGAACGAGAATAAACTTGACTAGAGCATCCCTTGTGAAAAACAAAGAGAAAGAGTTTTTGCTTTCGCGAGGGAAATCAAAATAGTATTTAGTTGTCTGCGTAGAGGCGAAACTACTTAAGATCTACGCCCTAACTAAGTCAATATGGCGTCCTTACGGATGTGCTGTGGTCGGCCCTTCCAAATTAGATTTGATAAAAGCGAATTTTAAGTCACACGTCGCTGTAATTGTCGCTCGTCCGTTCCAAATTAGATTTGATAAAAGCGAATTTTAAGTCACACGTCGCAAAACTATTCTTATAATTAAATGCGTCCGTTCCAAATTTGATTTGATAAAAGCGAATTTTAAGTCACACGTCGCTGTCGCTCGTCCCTAACTATAAAGCTCGCCTATCCTTACGTCTGCCCTCACCGTAGCAATTGAAGCGTAGCGTGAGAGTCGATTGTCAGTATGTTTATTTGTTCATTCTTTTGTTTTCTTTCTCTCGCGTATAAGTATTTCTTTCTTTCTTTCGCGTATATAACACTTTGTTCTGTCTAAAACTCTTCGCTATTCCATACGTACTCCCTTGCGGTCGATCCCGTCATTAGGATTACATTCAGCCCTCTCCTTTCAGTCTTCGCTATTCTCGGATATCTTCCCTATCGGTCTAGTCGCAAAGTTCGCTATTCTCGGATATCTTCCCTATCGGTCTAGTCGCAAAGGGGTACTTCTTCCCCTGAGTGAGCCCGATGAGTGGTTCCTGCTCACCATTGCTAGGTGGAATCTTAGACGTGCCAGCGAACCACCAGCTTTCCATTTCACATAAGACATAAGGACAAGGACATAAGACATAAGGACAAGGAACTCTCACCTAGTTGCCATAACGAAATGACCTCTAGAAGAGCTCCGCCAACCAATACCTCTAGAAGAGCTCCGCCAACCAATTGAGCCTTCCCCTCCTAACTCGTGCGGGCTTCGCTCAGTCGAATCATTACTTTTTCTTTTTATCATAGTACTGACTTTTTCTTTTTATCATAGTACTATAGTAGTAGCGCACTTTCTCTCTACCATTGACGAAGCCGCTCCTGTCCCCAACTGGTCTGCGCCCTTTCAGGAGCGCCAGAGCGTCACTATTCCCCGACCCCGAGCCATTTCTAATTGTAATTGCCCGAGCCATTTCTAATTGTAATTGAACGAACCTACGATTGATGATTGTGCACGCACTGAGCTCATGCTTCCCGGGATTAACTTGAAAGAGAGGTGCTAGGCCTAAGATTCGCTCTACTGGGGACGGGTCAGGTCCCCTAAGACTCTACTGGGGACGGGTCAGGTCACCTAAGACTCTACTGGGGACGGGTCAGGTCACTCAACATCAACAGGATAGGTGCCAGTCACTCAACATCAACAGTCACTCAACATAAAAAGGATAGGTGCCAGGAAAGACTAGGCTTCAGGATAGGTGCCTTCAGGATAGGTGCCTTCAGGATAGGTGCCAGTCACTCAACATCAACAGTCACTCAACATCATAGGTGCCAGGAAAGACTAGGAAAGACATAGAATAGTAGGAACTTTGATATGCGCTCCAATAAAGCTCTGAAGTCTCGACCTTATAATAAGAGTCGCTTGGAGTTTAGGGTGCTAGCTTCGCTTCACGATCTCTAGCGGTCTTTCCTTGTTCTATGTGAATGGTCTTCAAAGTACTATCCGAGATGAGGGATTTGGATATACTCCTCCCCGCCACGATCCTATAGTCCCTTGCAATCCGCCGTCTGAAAGAGGATCCTACTCATTAAGAGTGACTACGTTCCTTCCTATGCCAAAAGAGTGACTACGTTCGTTCCTATGCCAACATCGAGGCTTCGTACTTCCAATGGCCCCTAATTGCATAAAAAGGACCAGTAGATGGCTCCGCCTCAATTGGACTGCAGAAAGAGCAATCTATGCATCTCAGTGAGCTAGAAAGAGTTAGCAGTTAGCTTCACACCAACCCTCTGGGGCGCCTGGTCCCTGACACGATTCGATCCAGTAAGAGAATCCGAAAAGAGAAAGACTAGTCCACGAAAAAGAGCCCTAGTTATAGGAATACGACTGCCCATTCACTAACCACTATAGGAAGCAAAAGAGAATAACCACTATAGGAAGCAAGAGAGAATGAGACTGGGACTGGGAAATCGCTAACCTTCTATCTTTGTTTGTAGGGCGACCCAGACGAGTTACATGAAATGGTTAGATAGAGTAGGAGGGGGGACTGAAAGAGATCTATGCGCCTACTTGAACTTGAAGTAGGGAGCTACACTCATTCTGTTCTGTAACACGGTAAGGAGCGATCGATGATGGTCAGATTAGCTGGCATAGCGGACGGCAACGCACAGATAGCGGACGGCAACGCACAGAAAGAGTTTCAAAGTGTCAGAGATGGGAAGAACTCCAAGCTACTCTTATATGAAATCGTACCGAAATGACAAGTCTCGTGATCACACGCAGTCCTTCCTCGAATTCCCCTTTCGGCGTAAATAGCGGAGCAATTGAAGCTACGCAAGAGTCGAATATCGTCATGGCATTACAAAAGAGAATAATCATAATGGTCGTTCATGGCAATGAAAAACTACTACTGAATCTTCCGATCGCGACTACTCCCAGCAAGAGTGGTGAATAGAGACAGCCATGAACTCCTCCGGTAGAGCGTCCCATATTTGAGACTATCTCCCATAGCCGAAGACACTAGGCCGAATGTCGCGCTACTCCTTTAGATGTAGTCGCGCTACGGATTCCCTTTACTTATCCTCCTTCCCTTTACTTACTTATCCTCCTTCCCTTTACTTATCATTTAACTTATACGAGCTATCTTGCGATACGAGCTATCTTGCGATACGAGCTATCTTGCGATATAATAGGACCTGCTACAACTACTCAACGAGCTATCTTGCGATATAATAGGACCTGCTACAACTACTCATAATTATAAATATTCGTAGCTGACGGTTCTTATTTCTATATCATAACATAAGTGACTACAATACATTTTTTTCAGCTCCACTTCAGTTCCACTAAGGTCATCCGTAGGAGGTTCCGCTCTACTTCAGTTCCACTAAGGGTAAGGGCATCCGTAGGAGGTTCCACTTCAGTTCCACTAAGGTCATCCGTAGGAGGTTCAGTAAGGTCATCCGTAGGAGGTTCAGCTCCACTTCAGTTCCACTAAAGGCATCCGTAGGAGGTATATTAGTGTACCTTGGAAGGTAGTATTCGATTCCTATGCTCTCTTAATTTGTCTGACTAAGATTCTGTTTTGTCTGACTAAGATTCTGTTTTGTCTGACTAAGATTCTGTCTAAGGTACCCTAGCATTACGATTTATATGGTCCCAATCATGTTCGTTGATCTAGCTTTTGAAAGCTATTCCTTTCCCTACGAACAACTTCTAACAAGAATTGCTGGTATAGTGAGTCTAACAGCATTCGTACCCAAATACTAATGTTTCGGGAGTGCATCATAGCAGATAGCAGTAGTCTACGGGAGTGCATCATAGCAGATAGCAGTAGTCTACTCTAAGATAGCAGTAGAATACTCTAACCCCCCACCTCTTTATTCCGGTCGGTCTTATCTTCCGGTCGGTCTTATATAGCATTATGAGCTCGGATAAACCATCAAATCTATCTTTGTGGGATGACTTAGGTAGTGGTGGGATGACTTAGGTAGTGCATTTAAGAAGTGAACTACTCAAATCTTCTTATGCTGATAGGGTCTCACTTTGTGTAAGTGCATTTTTAGGTCGGATGGGGTTCGATCGTTTATTCGCTTTTCAATCCCATCAATCTCTCTATCCTGCAATCCCATCAATCTCTCGATCCTGATAGGGTCTCACTTTATGTAAGTGCATTTAAGTAGTGAACTACTCAATTACCTTGTCTATCCTTTGAACTACTCAATTACCTTGTCTATCCTGATAGAGGGGGACGTGGAGCTTAATTCGATCCTGATAGGGGGGGACGTGATTGGGAGTGCAGAGTTGAAATAAACTGATCCGGAGTCTGATCCAGATTTTTCATTTGATGATTTGGGATAAGCATCGGGGTCTGATCCTGTTTGACCTTAATTTAATTCGATCCAATATAAGGAATATATATATATATTCCGATCCTAATATATATTCCGATCCAACTCCGATTTGGAAGTTGAGCATGGTATGGTAGGTGTTCGATCGAGGGGCGATCAAAGAATGGGGTTGAATCACCCTAAAGAAGAGTGGGTTAGAAAACCCTAGCCTACCTGCCCCGGGTCGCTCCACTTGTCGCTTGAGAGCTCTATCGAACGAACGGAGATGAAGAGACTTGTAAGCTTGTCTGGTCGATGTCTTCAATCGTAGCCTTATCGTGCTTTCAAAAAAGATCGAACTTAAGAGGCCCTAGGCAAAATGCACTTTAGGCTCAAAACACGGTAAGTTCAAAAAAGATCGAACTTCAGGACAATTTGGCTCAAGACACGGTAAGTTCAAAAAAGATCGAACTTCAGGCCCCAAAGTAGTATCTCAATTCATTAGTGTAGTATCTCAATTCATTAGTTCCCGTTTTGCCCTCTGTCCTCCATTAACTCCATGTCGACTCAATATTCGAAATTGAGTGATGTTGTACCCTCCTAAAAGTTAGGGCTTCAGGCGTCGTACCAACACTCTTTGTAATATTTCGTGCGCGAGAGCCAGATTCTGACATTATGTGTCCAGTTGAAGATAGAACTTAAAGAGGGACGAGAAAGCGTAAAACTGACTACTGACTCGTACAGAAAGCGTAGAACTGACTACTGACTCGTACTCGTATATAATAGCATTCAAAGCAGCCTTAGCTCATTCATAAATGAGTCCAAAAGCTGCTGTCGGGAATGAAGAAACTACTACCGATCTTTCCATGAACTCAATATTACGGCGAGCATATGTTAGAACCACAGAGATAAAGAGAGCAATAACGGAATCCCCAAAGAAAGACCTACCAATGAAATGGTATCTACACCTCTTGCAGTAGAGTGAATGAGTCCATGTTAGACTGAGAGGTTCATCTTGCCCATGAAAGAGTTAATTGAACACACTTTTGTCTATGGCGTATGATAATGAATATCCTCATCCATCCACTAGAATATAGAAAGGCGAATCCTCATATACTGAACTCCCTGTTGAAAGGGCCCACAGAAGAAGGAGGGTCAGAGGAATGGACTTGCCACTTACCCTAAACATTTAGAAAATGGATGAGAAGCACTTATTACTTCTCTAATTCCGTCTTATCTTCCCCGTCATTACAAATTAGAATTAGCTTCCCTGGGACCAATTTGACTTTATGCATTTTGCCCTTTCCAACTCAGTCGAGCCTGTATCCGGTCTTGAATCTCCAGTCGATCTCTTTCATACCCTCCCCAACTCAGTATCGCGCGTCAAACTCATTCGCTCCTAAACTTTCTTTTCTTTTGTCCTAAGACATGCCTCAAAAAAGTGCTCAATTAAAGAGCAACTTAAGAAGCTACTTCTAATTTAAATCCCTCCCCTTTCACTCTAGCAATTGAAGACTCAGCAAGACATATGGTGTACCTGGCACTCTTTACAATGGGTCTAGCTCAATATGGGCACTCTTTACAATGGGTCTATCTCAATATACCTATAGTAGATCCCTCCTACTACTTATACCTATAGTAGATCCCTCCTACTACTTATACCTATAGTAGATCCCTTACCTATAGGGCGATCCCTCCTACTACTTATAGTAGTACCTAAAGTACTACCTAAGAAAATGAGAGATAAAGTAGTACCTGAGAGATGAAGTAGTACCTAAGAAACTAAGAAAATGAGAGATCAAAGTAGTACCTAAGAAAATGAGAGATGAAGTAGTACCTAAGAAAATGAGAGTATGTAGTTCATGGATGCATTTACTCTAACCTGAGTCGCTATTCTGGAACTAACCTGAGTCGCTATTCTGGAACTAACCTGAGTCTCATAAGAGCTATTCTGGAACAGAGGAGGATCTATTATAGATCCCACTACTATAAGCAAGATGCTTCACACATGCACAACTCGAATAAGATCTATTCTTTAAGATCTATTCTTTTTAATGAATTCCCCCTTTCGAAGGAGTCAAAGTCAAAACGATCTAAATGCGGGGAAATCACAGAAAGTGGAGTGGGGCAAAGAATGAGGAATGTAATGAGTAAGAACAGATGAATGGGAAGCGAATGAGAGAGAGACCATTGGAACCAGCAAGAGGTGTGTACGATTGAGTCCGCAGGTCACCTAATTCTAATTATTTATAATTTGGATAAAAGTGCCATCATAGTGGTCCAATAATGTGGGAACCCAATTAGGGATCCTAGTTAGTCCAATTAGGGATCCTAGTTAGATTTTACATGAGTGAGCTTACAATGGAATCAGAGGGTCCTTTGCTCACCTAATTCGGAATTGCTCACCTAATTCGGAATGGTTTAAGTTTGCTCTTCAGATCTTATATGAATGGGATTCCCGATCCTTCTTATTAAGTCGATCCCTTTTTCATCCCTCTCGTTCCGAACGTGCCTATCCCTATGGTTCTGCGTATCTTTTCAGTTCGGAAGAGTCGTACGGGAAAAAAGAGAGTATATTAAGATACGTGCATATAATCAAAAAGGTAGGAGCATCGCGACGTGGCTACGCTGCTAAGATCAAAGACTTAGTTCGGCACTGAAACTGAAGCAGTCTGCTTTTCTTCTGTCCCAGTAGCTACACTCAACTAAATTTAAGTCAGGCAAATTAACGAGTCTGATTCTTCCTCATATAGTACCCCTTTTTAGTACATTAAAGGTGAGGCTCCATATGAGAAGAGGTTCTGCATACATTCAACGATAGGATTTGCTCCCACCTCCACCGTGACAAGGATGAGCCCCATAGCTACATTCGGCCTAGGTAGGAGCATAATGCTACTCCTTCGATGGGACGAGTGAGAACGACGAACGAACGAAGTGACTACGGAGACCCGATCCGATAGGGGAGGAGTAGCCGAAGACACTAGAAATACAGATAGAGCAGTCAGATAGAGCAGTAGTTCAATCAGATAGAGCAGTAGTTCAATAGCTACGCTTCAATTACGCCGAAGACACTAGAAATACAGATAGAGCAGTAGTTCAATAGCTACGCTTCAATTACGCCGAAGACACTATCCGATCGACTCTTGCGGAGGGGGGACCCAATTCTAGATAGCTAGAGGCAGTATAGTAGGATATGTAAGAACTCGACCCACTAAGGGGAGGAGCTCAAAGGGGGAAGCGCTACTTTGGAATGGAGCCGACATCTACCATCAGCCTAGACTCAAAGGGGGAAGCGCTACTTTGGGATGGAGCCGACATCTACCATCAGCCTAGACATCTACCATCAGCCTATCTTATTAGTACATACTATGAAGTAGCTCAGAAGTTCTCGTAGACAAACACGGGAGAAGCTCATGAGAACACGGGAGAAGCTCATGAGAGTATAAAGAGGTTTCCCAATGACGGGAAAGAGGGAGAGGTACGAAATGGAATGAGGGTCAGAATAGTTTGCAACGGGGGCATGAGAAGATCTAGTCAGACTATACCATCATTCAATATATGAATATAGAGTACCAGAAGGAAAGACAGAGAAGAGAGATCAATTAGAGTACCAGAAGGAAAGACAGAGAGATCAATTTCAAATCAAGTTTTTTGTCTTTTTGTGTTTTTTGTCGCTTCCCTTTTCTTTGATCATTACCCATCAGCATCACTCTGAGTCGAGCCACTTTTCCCTTTCACTTTGCCCTTCCAGAGTCGGTCCTGGGACCCTTTATATAAGAACATAGTGCCGTACTTCTCCCACGTGCGGTACTTCTCCCACTCTAAATGAAGAACTGGCACCCCCTTCCGAACATCAACATATGTTCGTTATCAACATATGCCGTTATGTTCATTGCATTGCCCACATCTTATGTTCATTGCATTGCCCACATCGAATCTTTTTTTATCAGTTGACTCACATAGCAACTTCTCCACCAGAAAGATCCAAGCGAGAAAGGTGGAAGTACGAGAAAGGTGGAAGTAACTAGGTTTAAAGTGCTTAGGGGGTAATGGTAGCCTCATGGTAATGGTAGCCTCATCCCTTTCTTTCTTACTGATGTGAACCCAAGCGAATATGAATCTGATGTGAACCCAAGCGAATATGAATTTATATCTCTTTTCCCCGTTAGAGCTCACAGTTATAATTTTTATCGTTAGAGCTCACCGTTATAGTTTTAATATCTCTTTTCCCCGTTAGAGCTCACAGTTAGTTAGTTAGGAATTTTTGCTTGATTCTATTCTCGAACTTAATGTAAGTGCACATATTCGTCCACGTAAGTGCACATATTCGTCCACTCCTCTATTCCCCCTCAGGGGATGTACGTATGTAGTGCTGCGATAATCGGAATCCCCTCAGGAAATGTACGTATGTAGTGCTGCGATAATCGGAATCCCCTTTTTTCAGAATATACTGAATGAGACTCTTAATCCCCACCTCAAACAAAACAAGCGTTAGTAAATTGCAAGTCTGATGACGAACTTAACTACTTTGACTCAGTCTCATAGATTTTTGACTTCATATAATGAAGAGAGCATTCCCCGATTGGAGAGCATTCCCCGATTAGAGAGCATTCCCCGATTGGAGAGCATTCCCCGATTAGAGAGCATTCCCCGATTAGAGAGCATTCCCCGATTTGAAATAGGAAGACGACGTTCTTGAATTCCAGTTGATCGATCAAGCTCCAGCTTCGTTGTGGACGATTTAGAGTTTGCCTCGAAATGACTTAAGTGCTCCGGCTGCCTCAGATCTTTCATTCACGCTCTAGAGTGCACTCCTTTAGGGATCTCAGATGGAAGAGAAAGGGTCTCTGTCTTTCCTATATGCGGAAGAGATGCATCAACTTCACTGAAGAATCAAAATGATTTGGATCCAGAATCTATTTCACTAGAGCCTAAGGAGGGTGTGGTGAAGACTGACGTTGTAGAGGAACGAAGTGCGAAGACTGTAAAGGAGGGGGGAAGCTTCTTTTGAATGTAATTTGTGCCGAACGATAGAATTCGAAGCTTTGGTCCCGAACGAGAGCGAGCTCATTCTTGGTCCGTAATAATAGAATATAGCTCATTAGTAATGACATTAGTTCCTAGGGGAAAAAGAAATTAAGGGAAGAGAATGGATAATGTCAAGAAATTAAGGGAAGAGAATGGATAATGTCATTAGTTAGAAGTTACGAGGGAAAGAGTAAATGGTCTACCATTGACGACCCCTTTTCCTGGATCTGTAGGAGTTGGTCTACCATTGACGACCAGGTCTACCATTGACGACCAGGTACACCATTGACGACTGAGAGCCGACAGCTACCATCAGCCTAAAGCATAATAGATCTTCGCTTTCAATAGATCTTCGCTCCCCTTTGAGTCGAGCTTTTTCCCTCCCCTTAGTCATAAGAGCGCTTTGGGCCTTGACTTTCAATAAATTTCTTGAGAGAGAGAGAGTGTTTTGTTTTGCTGGGCCGAATATTGTGATAACGAGGGATCGTTAGGAGTAGCATCTTAGACTAGGAGGCCGATGGTGCGAGTGAGTTAGACGCGCTTAGGGGGATAGTCCCTCATATTAGTTAGGGAGAGGGTACCCTCGGATATGCTCGCAATACTGTAATTTAAGGAGAGGGACGAAAGGGCTGAGTATTGCGTAGGGAAGGGACGATTCAAATAGTAGTTAGGGAGAGGGACGATTCAAAATATGTGATAACTATAATGAGGGGCGTCATCCTTAGCGGCAGTTCGGGTTGGGAAAGGAGCAACTGCTACAAAGAACTATGAAAGCCCAAGGCATCCATAAGAGAAGAGCTCCTTCTTACCCATAGCCATTCACTTATATTATAGTTGCAGCGAAGCTTAGTAAGCACCGATAGGAACGTAGAGAGCGACAGCGACGTAAGCACCGATAGTAAGGTAGGGAGCGACAGCGACGTGGGACGGGAAGACGTCGACGGGTAGACGTGGTGAATGGAAAGATCGGTAGTAGTTTTGTATGAACGACTACGGTATGTAATGCCATTCAGATATGAGTAATACTGTAATTGGCGTAGCTTCAATTGCCTAGCCTCTTAAAACGAGCCTATCCTTAACTACACGTCTGCTATCTCTATCAGTCGATCCGACCAGAAGATCTTTCGTAGTTTATAATTGCCATGAACCACTCTTGCTACATTCCCACCCCGCCCCTAGACGATTGATCAATACATCGACCAACCCGATCGACCTATCGACCCTACCAATCGAAACCTACCAATCGACCCGACCAATCGACCCACGACAGATCTTCCTATCGCTACCTCTCCTATCTCATCCCAAAAGGGATGCTAATCTTTGTGCATTTTGGGTGAAATCAGCTTGACTAATGAAAGTAAAGATAGACACCGGAACGATGAGCAAAAATGCTATTGTACATACAATATATCGACCATATCGACCACTTCGACCTGATCTATCTATCTCACTTTGATACAAGATTCTCGACCTGATCTATCTATCTCACTTAGATCATAATTGAGTCTTTCATCTATAATGTAATGTAATATAAGATAAGGAAGTTCTCGATGTAAGAGTGAGCTTTGGCACCATGAACTATGTAGGTCTTCTGCTTCTGTGCCCCACTTATGAGAGACGTACACCCGCAGGGCTAGGGTAGAGGAGAGAGATTAGAGTGAAAGTCAAAGGGGAACCATATGCATTACACATTCTGACTTTACTTGAGTATGAGGCTACTTTTGAGTATGAGGCTACTTTGCTTTTAACTTTTCTATATGAGATGAGAAGACTGTCTTTCCTAAAATGAGATGAGAAGACTGTCTTTCCTAAAATGCATATCTTGCCCCTCCAGTCGTTCTTGCCCCTCCAGTCGTTCATGGCAATTAACTACGCGTCGTTATCACTCGCTCCTCTCTCGCGTAGTAGGCGCTTGAATAACGCGTAGTAGGCGCTTGAATAACTACGGAGCTAGCATAGCAAGAGGAAGATCTTAAAGATGGACCCGGAACTGAATCCACTCCTTCTCCTTTTGCTTAGGGAAAAGATTACACGTACGGATTCGAGGAAGAAAGCTACTCCATCACTCTTGGTACGGATTCGCACTCTTGGTACGCGCACTCTTGGTACGGATTCGAGGAAGAAAGCTACTCCATCACTCTTGGTCGGTAAAACACATCGCTGCTGCTGCTTCACCTCAGTTAGTTAGTGGTTACGGATAGGCTAGAGTTAGTTAGTGGTTACGGATAGGCTAGAGTTAGTTAGTGGTTACGGATAGGCTGGCTAGCTCTTTAAAGCTGGCTAGCTCTTTAAAGTTTGGGCTAGAAGGTGCGAGTCAGCCTTGAACCTGCTCTTATTATCTAAGATTTTAAAGGAAAGGAAGGAGTGCACTAAAGAAGTTAAGATTTTAAAGGAAAGGAAGGAGTGCACTAAAGACTTCAAGTTATCGAAGTCAAGTTATCGAATATAATGGAGCTCGACATATTATTGACTGATTTAGACGTGGGGAGGCCTTTTCTCTTCTGGGCAAGGCAATTAACATTAATAAGGGCACACTTTGTTTCCCTGGTGGGAATGGAATTAACTGAGGAACTTTATTCATCTTCGGTGGGAATGGAATTAACTGAGGAACTTTATTCATCCTCTCGCTTGTGTAAGTTCCATATGATCAGTTCTAGCTTCTCTTCCCGCTATTTGGCTGTTGCTGTTCATTTATACGTCTGTCTCTTCCCGACGTCTGTCTCTTCCCGCTATCTGGCTGTTCTATTTATACGTCTGTCTCTTCCCGCTATCTGGCTGTTCTATTTATACGTCTCTTCCCTCACTGTTGGAAGAACGATAGTAAGGAGGGAAAGGACGTGCAGCTTCAATTCCTGTGTTCTTGGTCAGTCTAACCTCTCAACCTTGATGATGTAGGTTGGGGTCTCCCAGGGGGGAGCTTGATGATGTGGGTCGTGGTCCCAGGGGAGAGAATATGATGTGGGTCGTGGTCCCAGGGGAGAGAATATGATGGAAAGAAAAGAGCAGCGGAGGAAAGCAGCTACAGAGATGAAAGCCAAGGACAGCATCTAAGTGTTGTGCCCTTCCGAGTACATATTCTCATTCACAGTTGAATAGGTGCCAGACTAGGGCCGAAGTGTGACTTATCTTATAACAACAGGAGCTACGCCTAGAACTCAATGACCTCCCGATCCTAGAACTCAATGACCTCCCGATCCTAGAACTCAATGACCTCCCGATATATATAAGTGATCAGTCGAGCTACTCTTATAATAAAGAAGTTAGTTCCGCGTACATAAAGAAGTTAGTTCCGCGTACATAAACCGCGTACATAAAGAAGTTAGTTCCGCGTACATTCCAGGAAACCAACAGGAGCTATAGCCGGCAACACAGGAAACCAACAGGAGCTATAGCCGGCAACAACTAATTAACTGAGGGAAAGGACAACAAAAGCAGCAACGGACTCGGGAATAAACAAGAATAAGGTAGCTACTACACGTACACGTAGATCTTTCGTAGCCCTCTCCATTAACTAAAGACCCTCGCACACACTGCCACCCGTTAAGTTCCATTAAATACATAACCATCCACCCTCATAGTGGAATTCAATTCAACCCTAAAGAAAGAATATCAGCCAGTCCGCGAATCAATCCTATCAGCCGATCAGCCGACGCGAATCAATCCTATCAGCCGACGCGAATCAATCTTATCAGCCGATCAGCCTAGTTTCCTTTCTTCCTACCGCTCCGTGGGGTCATGTGTAATAGCCGTAGGGCATAATAATTTTCTGTCTGTCTGCAGTCCGTATGTAGGTACGTCCAGTGGTCTAGCCAGCGTAGGCTACTCTTTTTCTGTTAGTCCATCCAGTCGGTCAGTTGATAGTTTGATCGAGGGCATGAAGGCCGCGTCATTATCATTCGCTCTTCGCTATCTAAAGAGACCCTTACGGTCGTACTGTTGCTATTACATACTCTCTCCCGTCGTAACGTCGCTTTGCTCTCCCCTTGCTTCTCGGCTTCTCCTAGGTGGGGTGGGACGGCTCGTCTAATGAGCTCGACTGGTGCGTATCGCTCGTACTCCCACCTATCATATCGACTGAATCCATCGATCGACTGAATCCATCGAGTGCACAATGCGCGAGGGGAACTGGTTCGGACGGCCACCACTTTTCTATTTGATCTTTGACCCAAGAGAGTGCTCGTTATGCACTTAAAAAGCACTTCAAACCAAGAGAGTGCTCGTTATGCACTTAAAAAGCACTTCAAACTCGGTTCGATAGCACTAATGCACTTAAAAAGCATTTCAAACTCGGTTCGGTAGCACTAATATAATCTTTAAACTATGTGCCCTGCTGGTTACTATTACAAGTTGTTCTAGGCTCCCGGACGGGAATGCATAAGAGTCGGCACTGAAAGTTGTGCCTTGGAGCTTTGTTTCCGCGGAGTTTTATTTAGTATTTCTTATTAGTACGCGAGATCAAACCAACTCCCTAAGTTTAATAGGGTTTATGCTCATTCCAAGACTGATAGGGTTTATGCTCATTCCAAGACTGATAACAGGGAACTCCGGGTCAAGACTGATAACAGGGAACTCCGGGTAAGGAAGCACTTATAACTCAGAAGAAAGATCGCACTAATTCACATCTCTTTAAGTCAGTTGCTGCTTGTTCACATCTCTCACATCTCTTTAAGTCAGTTGCTGCTTGTTCACATCTCTTTAAGTCAGTTGCTGCTTGTTCACATCTCTTTAAGTCAGTTGCTGCTTGCGTTTCAACTTTACCCTATGAGGGACGATGAGTGAATTAGACGAGGTTACGAGTCGCTTCCAGTTGCTGCTTTTGCTCTTTGTCCAGTGAGGCACGACAGAGAGGCACTTTTACAATCATCCCATTAAGCTGCCGGGAATGCAAAGAAGTACGCTTTATCTGAACTAACCGGGAATGCAAAGAAGTACGCTTTATCTGAACTAACAACATAAGAACCGGACTAAAGAGTCATTAAAATAGTAGCAGGTGCGGGGTAGCTTAATGAGGCTTCTATCCTTAAGTTCATTACTATATTTTTAAACTAAACGACCCACTATTTAAACTAAACGACCCACTACACGTACGAGGAAGAGTAGAATTGTCTACGCCTAAGGGAGCGGTATATTCATCAGACTCACAGGAAAGGGCTAAATTACAAACCACTCCCGGAAGTTCAAATACCAACAACGTTAAGCCCCTCTGTCCTCGCCCCTGCCCACCCTCAAATTAGGAACCACTCCCAAAAGGTTTGTCATTTTTGAGCTCTGGGTATAAGAGGTCATTTTTTTATTCTAAGGACGCGGAAGGCAAAGATCAAGAGGTACGACATAAACTGAGACGCGGAAGGCAAAGATCAAGAGGTACGACAGAAGCTGAGTTAGATTCTTCCCATAATAAACTGAGTTAGATTTTTCCCATACTTTTATGTAGGCATCCGAGATTCTTTAATTGGAGTTACACTACTCTGAGATATCCTCATAGTCGAGATATCCTCATAGTCTTTTCTTCTTGTCATCTGGAGGTTATGAAAGTCGCGTTTTTGTCTCTACTCCTACGTCTCTACTCTCCTATTTTTGTCTCTACTCCTATGTCTGCTACTTATACTGCTCTTATATTGTCTCTACTCCTACGTCTGCTACTTATACTGCTCTTATATTGTCTCTACTGCTACTTATACTAAAGTTATAACTTAAGTAAGTTAAGGGATGAAGAGGGAATAACTTCATAAGGGATGAAGAGGGAATAACAAGAGGTGCTAAGAAGGGAATGGTGATAGGTTTCAAGGGAGGTACGAACACTTCTGAATTAGAGTAAGCTGACGTCTCGAGCTACTGCTACTGGCACGAAGGAGGGATTACTATCAAAGCTTAGGGGTTCCATCAAAGCTTAGGGGTTCCAAGGGCTTGATCTAAGATTGGCTCCCCCGTCCCCTATAACGAATCCAACCTTCCAACTCGAATTAACTAGTCGAATTAACTAGTCGTGCCTCGCCGTGGGCGGAATACGTAAAAATGGGGCATATTCCGATAAGTTGGGTGAAGGATAGGACCGATAAGTTGGGTGAAGGATAGGACGATGTGATACGATACTATATGAGATCTTGAGCTAGAGGGCCGAAGGGATCTACCATAAGCCAACAGACAGTGGGATAGTCTGAAATTGCTCGAGCGATAGCGATAGCGAGAGGGCTTGAGGATCTTGGATCTTAAAAAAACGGAATAGAATGAGTGAAGCCCGATAAAAAAGAGCACTACATACATAGTATGCCGTCAAAGGAAGTTCCTATTTCAGTAAAGAGCCACCCTTTTGAATCTATTTTCAGCTGCTAATGAGTTAGAGTGAAGAGCGCAGCGGGGAACTTTTAATTAAGACCCCTAAGGTGGAATATAAACCATAGCTTTCTTAAAGTGGAATATAAACCATAGCTTTCAATTAAACGTAGTACAGAAGAGAGTGAATTGAGAAATTCGTTTCCTTGTTTACACTTATCACTAGAACTGTAAAGCAACCCTTCTTTCTTGGTTTGGTCTTGACTCTGGCTAAGCAGTGTGAGTTGATGGTTTTTACTGTACACACGCTGTCAAAGTGGTTTTTTCGGGTGAGTCACCCCGTCGTGACCTCGGGCCTAAGTGGAGGAAGCAAGTGGAGATAATGAAGCAACAAGTGGAGATAATGAAGCAACAAGTGGAGATAATGAAGCAAGTGGAGATAATTCAGTAGCAGTAGTAGCATAAACGGTAGCAGTAGTAGCAGTAGCAGTAGAAGCTGTATAACCAGTAGCAGTAAAAGCAGTATCAAAGTTCAATCGGGCAGGGATCTTGTCATATCAAAGTTCAATCGGGCAGGGTTCTTGTCATCTCCATGAACCATATTTAGCAACTAGGGCTGTTCAAGGAAGAAAGGAAGGGGCAATAGCTACTAGGAGGGTCAACCCATAAAGAATCCTCTACTGTTGTTGATGAAGCTCTTGTGTCCACGGCCACTCTTTGCTTTAGGTGTATAAGCTCATTCCTATTCGATATATTAGCTGAATGCTTGAATCCATATTTAGATTTTAAGGGGCAAGCACAGAGGTAAAGACAGGGGGGCTTCCGCTCCACACCTTTTTTTGCTTTAGCCAAAAGCAGCAGGATGAGCTCACTCTCAAGTCGAAGGAGAGGAAAGACTCAAAGGTAGACCGAGGAGTTAAATAGCTACGCTTCAATTGCTACGCTGAGGGGTAGATCAAGAGTCGTTTAGCCATGAACGACTATATAACGTCGTGAAGAATTGCCATGAACGACTATGGATGGGATCGACCGCAAGGGAGATAGTATGGAATAGTGAAGAGCGATAGCGAGAGGGCCGACCTAGTGTCTGAGGCGCATTATGCTCCTATGCCGATGGGATGCTCCTATGCCGATGGGGGAGAATTAGCTCGATGGGGGAGAGGGAAAGAATTAGCTCGTATGAGCGACAGCGAGAGAGGCGACGTATTGAGTAGTTGATAGCTCCATAGTAAGCGAGACGTATTGAGTAGTTGATAGCTCCATAGTAAGCGAGAGAAGTAGTTGATAGCTCTTAAGCGAGAGAAGTAGTTGATAGCTCTGTAGTTGATAGCTCTATAGTAAGCGAGAGAGTCTCTTTGAATAGGCTCTTAAGGAGGAGTTGCATTACTAACGTTACCGATATGGCTCTTAAGGAGGAGTTGCATTACTAACGTTACCGATGTAGAGGAACGAAGAGCTCGCAGGAGGGAGACTCTCAGACGTGAGGAACGAAGAGCTCGCAGGAGGGGGACTCTCAGATAGTTCAGATAGTGACTGAGTTGGGTACTTCAAGATTCTCCGTCTTAGCTGGTGCCCTTACGAGTGTAATCAATTCCGGTAGCTTATGTAGCTTCATAAGTGCTTTATGTAGCTCTTCCTTCTCGTTCAAAGATTCCTTTTTTGACTATTGGATTAGCTTCTTTCTTTATTAGCTTCAAACATGCAAGTCGAAGAAAACATCACCTCTCGGAAAACATCACCTCTCTCACCTCTCGGAAAACACATCACCTCTCTCACCTCTCGGAAAACATCAACTCTCGGAAAACATCAACTCTCGGGTCAATTTGTTTTTTGATCAGCTTAGATATTCGATTTTGATTTTGATCAGCTTAGATATTCGATTTTGATGTACTTCTTTCCACTCCAATGAATGATTTTCACTCCTGTCCAATTTGCTCTGTGCTTCTTTTGGGTCTTTTCCCATCCTTACTTTGAGTAAGGAATGAACTCACGTAGGTATTGAATCCACTGACTACGTATAGTCGTCATCATATGAATATGAATCATTAATTGGGAAAGCAGCACTCGGGAGGAGGAAATCAAACTGCAGAAGCTAGAACTGCTGCTAACCCCTTCTTTGTCTTCCCTTCACCTTCCATACGTCGCTTTGCTCCTACCTCGACCTTCCATACGTCGCTTTGCTCCTACCTCGCTCGTAAACCAACCTTTATGGCATTACGCAAGGTACTACGCCATTACGCAAGGTACTACGCCTCTTAGGTTCGATTGCGCGGGATCGAGCTGAACTATCACTCCATAGTCTACTTCCATCCTACTTCCATCTCTCTCTATAGTCTACTTCCATCCTACTGTCTACTTCCATCCTACTGTCTACTTCCATCCTACTTCCATCTCTCTCCATAGTCTACTTCCATCTCTTGTAATTAACTATTACTTCTTGTCATAGTTTATCGGACTTCTTGTTCTTGTCATAGTTTATCGGACTTCTTGTCATAGTTTATCGGAAAGCCATAAGATTAACTAACTTCATGCTGAAATCACAATCATATTGATGGAATTCACCCTTCCATCCTAATCTCCTAGCTAGCAGTTGAGTGCAAGCTACCTGGACGACCTAGCTAGCAGTTGAGTGCAAGCTACCTGGACGACCTAGCTAGCAGTTGAGTGCAAACTACCTGGACGAATCTTAAAGATCAAGATTTGGTTAAAGTGAAAACAAAGGTCAGAGCAAAGGTGGAGAGAACTGAACCTTATAGACCGACCCGCATGGTCGCCGCAAGAGAACTGAACCTTATAGACCGACCCGCATGGTCGCCTCAAGAGAACTGAACCTTATAGACCCGCATGGGCGCCTCAGTCTCTTTCCATGAACTGAAAGAACTCAATCAAATCCCCATCCCCAGCAAATTCTAGTATAGATATAAGAAACGGTAAGAAAAAGAGTGAATGGCTCAAAATAATCAAATCAGACTCACTCTCTTTATGAATTGAGTATGAGAATGGCTTCTATCTTTTCACGAGTACTTGGGGGAGGGCCCCCGCTTATTAAAGTGTGTCTGACGTCTCGACCGAGGATGCTTTGGAGTAAGGAACCTTTCCCGCAGGTAGATCTTTTCAGTTGAGCTCTTCATACTTATCTTATACAATTTCACTACCTTAATAGAATCTCATTATCTCATTCCCTTATCTCATTATCTCATTCCCTTATCTTAGTTGCTTGTTTATCTTAGTTGCTTGTAGGTAATGGCATTCAACTCTTGTTTATCTTAGTTGCTTGTAGGTAATGGCATTCAACTCTTGTTTATCTTAGTTGCTTGTAGGTAATGGCAAGCAACTTATCTTAGTTGCTTGTAGGTAATGGCATTCAACTCCCCTCAAAAGGGGGGGCATTTGTCATTTTCCAAATCTTGATTATCCATTCCCGCGACCGGGCATTTGATTATCGGGCATTTATTTGATTATCGGGTATCGGGCATTTGATTATCGGGTATCGGGCATTCGGGCATTTGATTATCGGGTATCGGGTATCGGACATTCGGGCATTTATTTGATTATCGGGTATCGGGCATTCGGGCATTTGATTATTTAATGCGTCCCGCTAAAGCGTACTATACGGGCAGCATAAAGGTCCCTGTCGAACGGGCAGCATAAAGGTCCCTGTCGAGCGCTGCTTAGGCGGGGAATGCCGATTCTACTGCTCACTCTTGGAATTCTCACGTCGACCCGAATTAGATTGATTTGAGAGTGCTCACTCGCCTAGCAAGAGTAGTCAAGTTGACTCTTTCCTCTCGCATTCGCTTTCGCTATTCATGATCTTCACTCCTCTCACTAAATTCTTTAGAGCCCTCAAAAAGTGATATTGATTTCGTGCCTCTCCCTCCCTATCCCCATCGGTCTCGCTCTGCGTCATCTTTCTTCGCTCCTCTCCCTTGAGTTAATGCCCCCCTTAGCTTTGATAGCTTTGATCGTGCCTCAGATTGACTTCCCTATCTGCGTCATTCCCCATCCCTATCTGCGTCATTCCCCATTATATGCGAGCCTCTCATTTTTGCCGTGGCTTTATTGATGCTCCAGTAGTGGGGTTGACAGAGAAGATGCTCCAGTAGTGCGGTTGACAGAGAACTACTGGCAGACTTCGAACAGAGAACTACTGGCAGACTTCGAACACTAATGGCAGACTTCGAGTAGTGTATTTTTTCAAAAAGAAAATATAGTGAGGATAAGTACATGAGCACATTCTCGTCATTATTCGGCTATAGCTCAAACCCCCTCTCTTGGACTAGCCCTTTGACTCCTCCACCTCTCGGACGGAGAAAGCGGAACTGCTTTACGCTCTATATTCTAACTCGCCCCCTGATTCGCATCATTACGCTCCATATTCTAACTCGCCCCCTGATTCGTCGCCCCCTGATTCGCATCATTATGCTCTATAAATGGAATGGTCGAGTCAAACACTTATGGTAGAGTCCTATAAATGGAATGGTCGAGTCAAACACTTCACTTAATAATAAGTAAGATTAAACTCTTCCCATGCGGAACTCTTGACGGAGCTGGAATGCGGAACTCTTGACGGAGCTGGAACTTACTAAAGACTCTGATTCGCATTTCGAGGAGGCGCATCCATAGGTAGGGTTCGAGGAGGGGCGCATCCATAGGTAGGGTTCGAGGAGGCGCATCCATAGGTAGCTATTGAAACCATCCAAAAAGGGCCCTTCTTGCCCATCTTTAGGGGAAAGGAGCCGAGGGTCCTTCGGACAGGGAGAACGAGCCGAGGGTCCTTCGGACAGGGAGAAGCGGGCTTTTGAATGAACCC
>JBBMJZ010126579.1:0-21722 GCA_037833815.1 Zingiber zerumbet | reverse complement strand
ATATTCAATTTCTTTGAAAGGCTTTGTCTAGGAAGTGGTGGATGATCCCATACCCAAGAAGGCCGAGTGCCTCGCCAACGACCTGGAAGTCAATCCTTAAAATAAATATTTAATCAACTTCTATAATATAGTTTAACTTCTAAAGAACACACAAGTTGAACTTGGATAAAAAAATGTTAAGTTTCGTTTCCAATCCGAGTTTAACTTCTAAAGAACACACGTGTTGCTAGGAAAAATTCTATGCTTGTACAAATTTTTGTACATGAGAAACAGAACGGAATTCCATGTAGCATTCAACAGACATAATCAAATTATGTCCAACGGATCACACTCACGAAGAAATAATTCGGGAATTACTAAATCTAAGACCATAAATTATTTTTTTCCGGGAGGAAATGCATGTTTTGCATAGATCTTCATTGATAATGGTACAGAACAACAGTATCATTAGAGTATACACAATTTGCTTTAAATACAAGAAGTTGAGTAGGGCGATTAGTGAAGAATAAAAAATTGAACTAAAAATATTTTTAGAGATATTTATTTTCCTGCAAATAAGATATCTAGGCACGACTACATTTTTATACTATTGAAAACAATTTTTTTTTTAAGGAATAAAAACAGTTGAAAAATTGGATCTATGTCCAACGGATGATTTTAACTAATTCTGGGTAATAAATTTGATCTCATAAAAATTTTTAATCAGTCATCAGGATAAATAAAAAAATACATCCTATGAAAGTTTTCTACTGATTATCGGGTAAATTAAAAAGTATTTATTGTGAGAGAGCTATCATCCCAATATTCTTAGGTCAATCATCTATTAAGAGAAATTCATCCGTTAACTTGTTAAAATTAAAATTCAATCGTTAAATACCTAAAAAATTAAAAATACATCATATCACTGCACCATTATTTGGGAGCGGTGATTTATATCTATCTACTGCTAATAACATAACAATCAACTATTATTTTTTATTTAATTAATTTAATAGAATTTAAAATTTTAAATTCGAAACCGAATATATTTGGCCAAAATAATGATAATTTAAAAAAAAAATCTTAATTAACCGAATGAAATTGTAATTTCGATCCGTTCGATTTAACCTACCTTTAACTCATCCTACGCAAAACCGCCTACCCTAGGAATCATCACTTCTCCGCCGTCCATCCTCAAATTCAACGGCCACGACAGGAGAACTTGGAGACCTGCTGGTTTTGTTAACTTGTCCGTCGTATATAAGGGTTTCCTCACTTCATCGCTGTGTCTGTTGTTTGGCTTCGAGCCCTTTTCTTCCCGGCTCGCTTCTGCCTCATCGTCTTCATTTCCGTCGGTAGGGAAGACCGCGAACTTTCTCCTCTTACTCCGAACAGAGACGCCTAGTGCCTCCTCTTGCGCGAGCTTTCTTCACTTTGATCCTTCAATTACCGCTTTCAGATCGGGGCGACCGAATTTGACCGGAGGAGATCAGGGATTCACCTTTGTTCCACGTTTGATTTCTATCTTCTAGTAGGCATAGGGCAAATAGGAGAGTTTGATCAGAGTGACCGGTTTTCTACGATCGGCTGCTTCATGGGTGGATGAAAGGGACGTAGGAGGAGGCCTTGATGGGTTCTCAGCTCAAGCGACCAAACGTTCCTCGAGCAGATCTGTGAGTTCCTTCCTCTTATCTGTATCTATAATTCGTGGATTTATTATCTTTTGGAGATTCTACTATTTGGGTGGTCTGGCTTCCTGTTTCTTTGTTTTTCTCTCATGATTTCTATTTTTGCCCTTGTTGCAATTCTGAATTTTTTTAACACTTGTAGTCCGAGGAAAGTAGGAAAAGTTGTTTTGGTTATCTCATTCATTTTGTTTGGGATCTCTGTTTAGGTTTAGTATTCATGTTATTGCGATTATAAAAGGTAGAGGAATACCAAGAAAGCCCTGTTTGTTATGGCTGTTGGCTTTAAATTAGGAAGGTTATGATATGTGCTTAGATCTGTTGATTCAACGGAGTTTTTTTGTTTTTTGTTTTTCAGATTGGGGCAAACTCATATGGCACCAGCACCGGCAGCTGTAGGTAGTACTCCCAAGCTCACAACCAACGATGCCCTAGCATATTTGAAGGCCGTGAAGGATATATTTCATGACAAAAGAGAAAAGTATGATGAATTTCTTGAAGTCATGAAGGACTTCAAGAGTCAGAGGTTCAATTTGATCTCCTTAAACAATTTTAGTTTACTTGTCCTTTGCATAATGACTCACACTGTTCTTTATCTTGGACTTCTTGCAGAATTGATACCAATGGAGTTATTTTGAGGGTGAAGGAGTTATTTAAAGGGCACCGTGATCTCATCTTGGGGTTTAACACCTTCTTGCCAAAGGGTTATGAGATTAAGCTACCAGAAGAAAAGAAACCAGTTGAGTTTGAGGAGGCAATTGATTTTGTTAATAAAATCAAGGTATGGAGGTTATAAAAGTTTATTCTAAAATAGGAATACTTTACTTAGTGTTATATACATATCTTTGATTGCAGAACCGTTTTGAGAATGATGAGCATGTTTATAAGTCATTCTTAGATATATTGAATATGTACAGAAGAGAGAACAAGTCAATCCATGAGGTCTATGAAGAGGTAATTTTCTCTAAATTTGTATTATTTCTGCCAAATGAGATGTGTGATTTTAGCATTTAAGAATGAATATCTTGATAGGTAGCAGCCCTCTTTCAGAATCACCAAGATCTGCTAGAGGAATTCACACACTTTTTGCCTGATGCTTCAGCTATATCTGCTCCACATCACGGATATGCTGGTCGAGCATTTGGACGTCGAGATGACAGGAGCTCCATAATGTGTTCATCAAGGCATTTTCATGTGGATAAAGTATAGTCCTTGTCATCATAAATGCTATGTCTCTGAATTAAAAATGTTTAAAACATATTTGAGGCATTTTTGATATTGTTGCTGGACATTCTTATACACTACATCCCTACATTGCTTCTCACATTCCAGCAATGTTAATACACACACCCATTGCTTATCACATTTCAGCTATATGTATTTGCACACATACACATGTGCATGTGTTTAACTTAGCATTGATTTTTCTTTTAAATTAACCTCCCCTTTGTTTCCAACAGGTGAGAGTTTATACATCACATGATTGTGATAACCATGTTACGCGTGTTACAACAACTTAACACTGAACTTTTAAAAATTATCCTTTATTTCTAGCAGGAGAGAGCTTATACATCACATATTGATAGTGATAACCATGTGTGTATGTGTTACAACTTAACACAATGTTTTAAAATTATTGTTTCCTTTATTGATATCACATGCTGATTGTGACAACCATGTGCGCATGTGTTACAACTTAACACAATGTTTAAAAATTATTGTTTCCTTTATTTTTAGCGGGAGAGAGCTTAACATCACAGGCTGATTGTGACAACTGTGTATGCGTGTGTTATAACAGCTTAACACTGAATTTTTAAAATTATCCTTTATTTCCAGCGGGATAGAGCTTATACATCACATGCTGATCGCGACTTCAGTGTCGATCGTCCTGAAATAGAGCATGACAAGAAGAGAAGGCGTCCAGAGAAAGAAAGGGATAGGAAGCCAGAGAGTGACAGGAAAGATCATGAACGAGATGAGAAGGATTTGGAGCATGATAGTGGAGATTTAGATAGTATACAACATAGGCAAAAATCTTCATTTCGAAGAACTGATGATTCTATTGCTGATCAGGTGCAGCCTGGAGCTGATGGTCCTGAGAACATTGACATGTATAGCATTTCATCTTCAATAATCGATGATAAAAATGCTTTAAAGAGTAAGTCGTTTATTATTTGTCAGTTGATTCAGACATTTTCTTCCATTAAGCTGCATCTGCTTGCATATGGATTCTGATGTATTATTTCATAATCTTTTGTTCAACCTATTTGTGGCAGGTGTATATACTCGAGAATTTAATTTCTGTGAAAAAGTGAAGGAGAAATTGCATAGTGACACCTACCAGGAATTTTTGAAATGCCTTCACATATACAGCAAAGAGATAATAAATAGAACAGAGCTAAAGAATCTGGTAGGTTATTAATAGAAGTAATTATATGTAATGTGACCATACTGTTCTTAAAAGGCTTTGAATCATACAACTATTTTGATTTGTGATAATCTGTCAAATATTGTTGTACCTAATTAATCTCTCCAGTTTATAAAATGAAACATATAATAATTGCACCTTTTCACCAAATAGCTCGAATATTATATTATTCATGTGATTCTTTAACAAGTTTTGTTAGATGCTTTGACAATTTGTGTAACTTGTTTGTTAGCGGCCTTGAAACATATAGAATAAGAGATATATTCTTACAACTATGTTTGTTTACAGGTAAATGACATCCTTGGAAAGTATCCAGATCTTATGGAAGGTTTCCATGAATTTTTGGCCCATTGTGAGAATATAGGTGGGCCTATACATCTTTGTAATGGCAGTAGTCCATCCATTTTTTCTCTGTTTTGTGTAAATATTCTGGCCATATGGGCTGTTCTAATTGTACCATTTTCTGCAGATGGATTTCTTGAAGGGGTGTTCAACAAAAGTATGCCCAAAAATCTTGTCCTTATTCCTTGTTACTGCTACTGATTATTTTTCTGTTTTGTACTATGTATTCCTTATCCTAACTCTATACGTTTACAATGAAGGACACATGGCTAGACCTATTAAGATAGGGGATAAAGACAAAGAAAGGGACCAGGACATGGTTGAACGGGAAAAAGATGGTGAAAGGGAGAGAAACACTGAACGGGAAAGACTTGATAAAGCCATCTTGCAAAAGACTACTTTATTTACAAGCAAAGAAAAGTATAATTTGTGGAAACCAATTTCAGAGCTTGACCTTTCAAATTGCCAGCGCTGCACCCCAAGTTACCGTCTTCTTCCAAAAAATGTAATTTTGTCCAAAAATCTGAGCATCTGTGTCAGCCTTTTACAATTTTGTCTAGTGTCACTTTATTTTCATGTTCATTTCTTTGATTCTTGCTTCACAGTATCCTATACCTCCCACTAGCCATAGAACTGAACTCGGAGAGTCAGTACTAAATGATGTTTGGGTGTCGGTGACTTCTGGAAGTGAGGATTACTCTTTCAAGCACATGCGAAAAAATCAATATGAAGAAAGCTTATTTAGATGTGAAGATGACAGGTATTGGCATAGATCTTTTCTTAGTAAATTTTCCTTCATTGTAGCCAAAGCCTCTTTGTAATTGTAAACGATGACTTGCTATTTTGGCTGTAATTTGTTCTTTGTCTCATCTTATTAACTCTGCACTCTGGTCATTGTGTCTTTGCATTCTCCATGATGCGAGTGCAGATTTGAGATGGATATGTTACTTGAATCAGTTAATACAACAACTAGGCGTGTGGAAGAATTGCTGGAAATGATGCAGGACCCTGTCAAATCAGAGAATCCTATTCATATTGAAGACCATCTTACTTGTTAGTATACATGTTGATTTGTAGATATCTTATTGTAAATTATCTCAAATTCCTTTTATTTCTTTTTTAATTATTTTAATATGTTGGTTCAATTATGGTTGGCTCTCTTCAAATAGATCTGAATTTGAGATGCATTGAACGATTATATGGAGATCATGGTCTTGATGTCATGGATATACTACGGAAAAATGCTAGTCTTGCATTGCCAGTGATACTAACCCGCCTGAAGCAAAAGCAAGAGGAGTGGTCTAGGTGCCATTCAGATTTCAATAAAGTTTGGGCGGAAATATATGCCAAAAATTATCACAAATCACTTGACCATCGCAGTTTCTATTTCAAGCAACAAGATTCAAAGAATTTGAGCACAAAAAGTATGTATATGTTTTTCTTTTAGTAATTTTGAGTGTTGTAGATAAAATATTTCATTGACAATATTGGTTCTCATATTTTGAATAAGTGATAAAATATATTATTATTTTTTTCATACTGATTTTGTTAACCCTGTTAGTATTTATGCTGTATTTTCTGGACAGTTTTGTTGAGTGAGATTAAAGAAATCAATGACAAGATGAAGAAGGAAGATGACATTCTTCATGCAGTTGCTGCTAAAAATAGGCATCCAATCATTCCCAATATGGAATTTAAGTATGCAGATGTAGACATCCATGAGGATTTATATCAGATTATAAAATATTCAAGTGGAGAAGTCTGCACATCTTCGGATCAGTTGGACAAAGTCATGAAATTATGGAGTACATTTTTGGAGCCCTTGTTGGGTGTTCCCAATCGAAATCAAATTGTTGATGGCCAAGATGTAAAATCAAAGAGACGGGCTGCCAAATCTGCTGTCACAGGTTTGGCTGAAAACAATGTAAGTCCTGGCACTACCAAGCAATGTAATGGTGATGGGAATAATCTACATGAACAAGCAGGTCCATTCAGAACTGGCTTAGTAAATGGAGATGGAACTAGTACCCATGATGTAGATCGAGGTGCTCACCGTGGTGAAAATCATGTCAATTCTAATCCAATACAAGGAAGAGTGCAGGGCAATTCTATATCTGATGAAGGTTCTCGGGCGGTTGTGCAAAATGTACCTGCAGAACATTTGCCAGGTGGCAATAATGTTGCAAGTAGAGCTGAAGTTCACCCTAGAACAAACCAGGAGAATACATCAGGTATCATTTTAACTGGTAAGAAATTATCTAAAATTTGTTCTCTCTTTTTTTTTTTCTTTTGATATCTGTTATTTCTCTTTGGAAGGGATTACTGCTGCATCTTTAAGAACAATGCATCTTGGAACAGAGATGCTAATGGAACATCAAGCAACTAGTGTACTTTTACCTTCTCTGGAGGTACTTTGACTTTTTTTTTTGCACTCTTTCTACTAAGATATAAGGCCTATGGTTGGCATTGGGATGATAATAAAATTTTCTGACAAAGATGGTATTACACAAGTTGCTCTGATACAAAATTGCTGCAACACCAAATCAAACCCTCAAATGATATATAAAATTGTGATGAAATTGAAGAGCCAAAGGATAACTATATCACACTAAAAATAATTAATCAAAGCAAAGTTTGATTGCTGAGAATTGAAAAATATTTAAAGATATGACACTTTTATGAAAAGAAAAGTTTATTAATAAAAAAAGGAACAAGACACTGTTATTAATCAAAAACTAAAGAATACATTGTGACACTTTTATACACTCAATACATACTAAACTAGAAAGTAATTGAGAAATATGATTATCCCAATAAATTCTTAGCAAATCAAAAGATACCTATGGAACTATTGCCAAATTAAAGACCATAACTTAGTTGAAGGATACCTAATCCTAAATTAAAAATTAGTAAAATCAATTAAAATTCGGAATTTTAACAGTGCCTATTCCTTGTTTGCATCAAATGGTTTATGTTTGCTATGGTCATATGTTGATGGTCATTGCTCTAATTTAGTAATCATTTTTTGTATGCTTGATTAGCAATCCTATGTGTTGAAATTAAATCTTGATTTCATGCCTAAGGCCTTAATTTATAATTCGAGTTAGTTTTCTAATTATTTTTTATTAATTTTAGATCAGGTTAGCTTAATTGGCATTTTTAGTTAGATTTCTTAAACTATCCCTAGTTTCTAATTCATTTTCTTACCCAATAACCAAAATAACCCAGTTTTTCTTGGCTTAGGTCAGGTATTTGGATAGGGTGTTTTGCTCACCCCTGCTGACAACTATATTATAAATTTTGTTTACTAATTTAAGCCATTTTTTTAACTTGAACAATATCACATACAAAATTTATTTTCTATCAAATCAAACACCTCTTTTTTCAGATCCTAAAATTCTTTTCATCTGTGATTGAAAAAAAACAAATTAGGGTGTCATTTTAGAAAATAAGAAATTTAAGTATGCTTGTTGGAAAATCTGCCAAACTTAAATCCATTCACTTGGAAACTGCCCCTAAAACCTACTTATTTAGAGAAATTAACTTTTTTTATTCTTTATATTTTTTTATGACTTAAAATTAATTCATCTTTATGGAAAAGTGCTTATGGATTTGTGAGAGTGAAAACTATGCATAGAATGTTTTACAAGTTGAAATGATTTTGGATTATTGAGGTATTTTTGACGCTCTTATAGCCCTACACTTTTCAAAATCATAAAATAGTTTATTCCTTAGACTCCTTATTGAGGTATAAAAACATGTTGGCTTGCATTTGTTAAAAATATAAAATGAGATCATATTTCTACTGTTTAAACACATAGAAATGTATATTTGCTGCATTTCTTCTATCAAAGAAGTGTAGGTCCATCAAAGTATTTCTGCTTAAAATTTGTGATAGTTGTGCTTATATTCAAAGCAAAAAACACGTTATATTTTTGCCTGCTGATCTCTTTAGAATCCATGTTTTTTTTTGCCAGGACACCTTGATAGTCTACAATTTAGTATTTTAACTCAAAGTTGTTCTTTCTAACTGAAAAAATTGGAATATATTTCTTGAAACTCCTGCGAAGCCATTGATATATTTTTTTAAGAAAAAAGTTGGTTTGATCTATCAAGCTGATTTTTCAAGTTTATCAAGATGTTTTTGCAAAAACACCTTGATGATGAGCATTTTTGACTAAAATGTTATTCTTTTCAACTAAAACATTGAAATATTTCTTGAGACTCTTAAGAACTTTTTGCTATAATTATTTAACCAAAAATGAATTTTTGTTTGGTCCATGTGTACTTTCAACCCAAAGTTGTATCTTCAACATGAAAAAACTGATTATTCTTTTTGAGACTTTCAAGAAGCCTCTGGTATAATGTTTTGGCCAAAAAGAAGTATTTTTGGGTCACACCTTGCTGAAACACTTCAATGAAATTTGTTTCAATTCGATTTGAGCAATTAAAATGATTAAAATGCTTAATTTCAACAAACTAGGAATGTTTTTGGTCAAATTTCCCAATATGCACATCTAAGTTTAGTATATTTTCCAATGACCTCACTTGAGTTTTCCCTTTTCCCAAATCATGCACCATATTTCATTTTTTCATAAATTACAAAGGGTGTTTTGGAGATGTTAAATGGGGGCAATGCTTGATTTGGCAAGTATTGGCAAAAATGGCAAGGGTTCCTGCTTTAGGAAAAAAAAAATGAAACTTAAGATATCTGTTGGGAAATTTGCATATTGTTTTTATTTAAAGTGGATACAAGATGCCTGAATATTTTTGATAATTGGTTTTAGTATAACCATAGAAGAAATTCAGATGTGCCTGAAATTTCAAGAATAAAATATTGCTACTTATGCTATATCTCTCTAGTCTTCATCTTCATTGCATGTAGATAAAACTTGCCTAAATATTTGGTAGTTGTTTCTGGTATATTTATGATTGATCATCACATCACAAATTTCATATGTACTTGGAATGCCTAGCCTATGATTGTCCCCTCGGGACGGTCTAGTGGCTAGCGTATGAGGTGTTGCTACCATGAGGTCTGGGGTTCATATCTCGGTAAAGCCGAGATAAATGCCTCCCTTATGTGCTAGTTATTATTTCAAGGCTAGTAGCCGTCTGTGATTTACCTCCGGGACGGGTTGGTGGGGGCGCTGGGAGCGAGCGTATTCGCCTTTTGTCACCATGAAAATTGCTTATTATCATCCTTATTACCACCCCCCCCACCCACAATCTTGCCATTCTCATCTGTGCTATAGGTTTATGCTTGAGTTTTCTTACTGTGTAATATTTTTTTCTAATAAAGTATGATGGATCATACCATAGTCTCGTAAAAAATATTTCATCTAGGAGTACATAATGATCGCACAAAACTTTTATCTTCGTTTCTTCCATCAACGTTTAATCGTATAACGGCAATGAAAAAAAATAAAAAGCTAATATAGTACTCATGACCCCTTACTCTTTCAAGTGAACTTTCATGCTTACAGATAGGAATTTCATCTAAACTCACTGTTGTTCTTTATGTGCTAGGTTGGACATTTGGGAAAGCCAGGTATATCAGCAAATGGTGGTGTTTCTGTGGAATGCAATAAAAATCTTAGGCATGAAGGTTCTACTTCCCTTGATAATCTCAAAATTGAAAGAGAAGAAGGTGAATTGTCACCAACTGGAGATTTCGAAGAGGATAATTTTGTGGCTTTTGAAGATGCTGCTGTAACTACAGCCCCTGAGCATAAGAATACTTCTAATGCTGAAGTTGATGATGAGGATGAAGAAAGTGCTCAACGGTCCACTGAGATCAGTGAAAATGCATCAGAGGCTGGTGAGGATGGATCAGGCAGTGAATCTGGCAATGGTGAGGAATGCTCCCATGAAGATCGTGAGGAAGATGATGATGCAGAGCATGACGATCAGGATGCAAAGGCTGAAAGTGAGGGCGAGGCTGATGGAATGATCGAGGTGCACGATGCTGATGGGGAAATTACATCATTACCATACTCAGAAAGATTTATTAACACAGTGAAACCTCTTGCGAGGCATGTGCCTGCAACATTACATGATAACCATGATACATCCTCCTGTATATTTTATGGAAATGATTCATTCTATGTGCTGTTTCGGCTTCATCAGGTTAGACAATCTATAGTTTGAGTTTTTTGGGCCCATGTTTGCAGGATACTATGAATGTGCTATCTTCACTGCAGATATTGTATGAAAGGATTCTATCTGCTAAGACTAACTCATCAACTGCTGAAAATAAATGGAGAACCTGTAAAGATTCAAATCCTCCTGATCTATATGCTAAGTACTGACACAGGATAACCATATTTGCCATTTATTTGGTTTTACAGATTCCTATGCATACAAGTCTTTACACTATGACTTTGCAGATTTACGAGTGCTTTATACAATCTACTTGATGGTTCTGCTGACAACACCAAGTTTGAAGATGATTGCCGTTCTATCATAGGAACTCAGTCTTATGTTCTTTTTACATTAGACAAGCTAATCTTTAAAGTCATTAAACAGGTACCCTTTTTTGCATATAATAATAAATGTTTCTGAAAGCGTTATCCCTCTATCTCAAAGCATATAGAAATTGTTTGTTTTCAGCTTCAAGCAATAGCCTCAGATGAGATGGATAATAAACTTCTCCATCTATACTTGTATGAAAAATCGAGGGCAGGGAGGTCTTTTGATGTAGTTTATCATGAAAATGCTCGGATACTTTTGCATGATGAGAACACATACAGATTTGAATGTGATGAGGTTGGTTCTGACAATGAAATTTTGTTTATGCTAAGAGAAGTCATCCGTTAAAGCATTGAATGAAATAGAAGTCTCGTGTAAAATATTTCATTATAAAGAGTCAACACTTAAAACATAATAAAATAGTACTCTTTTAACTACTAGACTTACAATAGATAACAGTGTTGAATTGTCTTTTATTTTATTATTATTATTATCATACTATTATTTTCTTGTTCCAGATTTCTCAATCTTCAGATGTGATCCGACTATCAATCCAGCTAATGGATTATGGCCATGAAAAACCTGAAGTTACGGCTGTCTCAATTGATCCCAACTTTTCTTGTTATCTATACAGTGAATTTCTCTCAAGTGTCTCAGTTAGGAAAGGATTACATGGTGCCTTCCTGCAAAGGTAAAAATGGACACATCATATTTGCATACAGTAGTCAATGTTTTGACTGGACAGTGCTTTGCAGGAATAAGCGTAAATATTGAAGTGCTGATGAGTATTCCACTTCCACTACTTGCAAGGCTATGAAAGGAATTCAAGTACTCAATGGTTTGGAGTGCAAGGTATCTTGTAGTTCGTCTAAGGTACTTCATTGAACTTTCACAAGCTTCAAGTTCAATCTCTCGCACTATTTAATCTGTAAATTTGATTATTTAGGGGTTATTTATGGTTCGGTTTCCCAGGTGTCTTATGTTCTAGATACAGAAGACTTGTTGTTCCGAGTGAGAAAGAGAAGACGATGCTCAAGTAGAGGGATGATATTAAATAGCCAAGCACACTCTGTACAAGTAAATGATTCTAAAGTACAGCGCTTCCATAATTTCATATCCAGTTTCATGACGAGTTCCTAACACATTTTGACACGTGGTATGATTTTTCTGTCATAATGAGGAACTTGTATTTTCTGTTTTTTTTTGGTATTCATGTGTCGGCATTGTCTGGTTGCCTCAGGAATGTCTGTAAAGTATTTCATCAGTTATTAAAATATGGTTGAAATATGAGGGAAAAAAAGCAAATTTGTCAATATATCTTTGTGCAATGATCAATTAACCCATAATGATAATTACATTAAATTTGCCTTCATATCTTAGGTGGGCTCTGAAGTAGGTCAAATACACCAGCAAGCTTGATGGATCTTCTCGGCTGCTTGCTTTCACTTCCTTGCTCGTTTCCAGATAACATATGGTTGCATTTCTGGTACTTATAACAGCATATAAGCATTATTCTAGTTTTTGTTTCTTCCATCACAAACTTGTACATATGCAACCTCTAACTTTATTCTTATATGATGCATACTTTACTCCCACTTTGTTAACATGTGGCTAGTCTACACGGGCAGATATGTAACATCCTGATGTAAAATGTTTATTCTTGTAGTGAGTATAGGTTCCTATTTAAATTATAGTCTGTTACGTTAAGCACCTCAGGTGCTTATGTTTGTTCAAGTTGACGTAGGTTCAGGTTGACAAGGTAAACTATTGTTTGCTTACTACATTTGTCTTGTAAATTTTGAGTCACGCATAAAAGTCTCTTGACTATTCATCTTTTAGGGAGCGTTTTATGTGATGACAGAAAATCAAAATAGACAGAACTCAATAAAATGATTTAGATTAGCAATTTTTTCCTTCTTTTCTTTTAGGAAATAAATTTTTTCTTTCATTTTTTATATTATGTTAGATTAAATGGAAAATTCATTGTGTGCAATTAAATTTAGCTTTAGACTTAAAATTTTAATGATATTTTATCAAAGGATGAACTTAACTTTCAATATTTCTTAAAAGGTGCATTATATTTTCATTTTTATTAAAGGGCGCATTTGATTCTCAAAATATATTTTTTTCCTAAAGAGCTTCTAAATAGTTGTTACTTTCGATAGTGGTTCTCTAAATTGTTCGACCGAAAGTATATTATCCGAGTCATGAGCCTGAAACTTTGTCAAGTAATGATTTACACGCATTGTTTACCGTTCAAAGAATTATTTGGATTGGATAGTAATCCAAAACAGGGCGAAGAGGAGAGGACTGCTTGGCTTTAGGCATCAGCAAACGTTGAAGATTTTGAAGATAACATCGAAAGGCCATCTTCGGTTTTGATGCAGTGGGCAGTTGAGGTTATTGAATCACCATTTGTCATTTATTATTGTCAATGCTATTACATGTAGATTTTTTTTACACCAAAAAAAAAAAATGGGACTGCCACATCAACGGCCCCCTAGAGTCGGCCCCATAAATATGGAGGGAGATAAATGCAGATACATAGGTGGAAGGTGCATGACGGATACGTTAATCCAAGCAGTGACACCTCGAGGATCGACCCCTGGGTCTCTCGATCATAAAATCATGCACTCCCCATCTGTGCTACGCTCTGGGGGCAATTTTTTTTTTTTTTTACACAAGATACTACTGAATGCTTACATTAAGTAATAATACTACACATCTTGGAAAATAACACTGGGAGGTTGTATCTGTTGCAGTGCATCTCAATAGTTGAGGTTTAGGTCTCACCATTTATGGTATTTATTCTCCTAAACACTTTCACATATAGGTTTTTTTAGTTGGCATCAGGTATTCAGTTTATACAGATTAATCCTAGGAGTGACCAATTTGGATCCATAGAAGTTTTTCATCGGCTACTAGGATAAATCAGAAAGTGTTCGTAATGGGCGACCCATTAATTTAATGTTCTCATGCTCCATTAAAAAAAATTTATCCGTTAATTTATCAATATTAAAATTTGATCTTTAGATACTTGAGAAATTAAGAAAGTATATTCTGTTATCCCACTACTTACTCGAGTTTCTATCTAGGATTTACTATTTAATGCCAATGTATTTTGTTTTCATAGAATGTATAATTTAATGTTATTTTTGGACATGTAGTTAGTACATTATACTGCATATCTTTGAATATCTCTTACCTATTTTAACTGCCCAAGAATGTGTAAAAATCAAATTTAGTCTTCATAATTAATTACGTTGCATTAAGGTTTAGTTGTTAAAATTCTATCATCAATATGCATTTAGCACTCCTCTGATCCGGTCCATTCTAAAGACAAAATGCTTGCATTGAGTGTCATAGATCTTCACTTCAATTCTCATCCATTGTCTTCCCTTCCTACAATTCAGTCTCATTAAGTCTCCATATCTGTACCTTGAACCAGTCCATTTAAGAGTTTAAGTAATTGTGAAACATCCTTCTCATATATGAGTTTTGACCCTGACTTATTGATGGAGCTAGACTATTTTGTTTAGGTTGAAACCTTGTACCAAGGATGATTCCACTACCTTGAGTCACACCATACTCCCAAACTCTTGAATTATGGTGGTAAAAGACAATTCGTTCGGCCCAGCGCCTTTGCCAGTTTATCTCCAGATCAACACGGAAAAGGTAAATCACGGATGACTACTAACTTTGGGTAGTTGAATAGCACATGAGGAAGGGCAGACATCCGGGTACTAATTAGGATTTAACTCCCGAACCATATGGTTATAATACTACCATATACTAGTTAAGTGTTCATCCAAAAGACCCCTAAACTCCTGAATTATGAGTATCAGTGTGGAGGTGGAGAACCAGTTTCAAAAAAACGTAGGCTCTATGGCTTTATGCACAATGCCATATCTAGATCTATAGACTTTTGATTTATTGTAGATAGCACTTTTATGATTCAATAGTAAGAAGGCTACCCTTAATGAAGTGAAATATATCATGGAGCTGCCTTGTTCAAAGCAGTTCCACATCGGAGCTGTTTTGATCAAACGAGTGCCAAAAGAGAAAACTGATTCACTAACTTTTTATGATTTCCAGAGGCTGTGACTACTTTTTGTAAGACATATTTCTCGACCAAAAACTGATTATGGAAAAAGCTCAACCTTAAAGTGTAAAATCTCCTCTAGCTGTTTTGATCAAAATTCTAGGCAGTTACACTTCAGAGTTTTTTTTTTAATTTAAAATATAGCTACACCTTTGAGATGCTTTGTTCAACACACATCCAACGTGGCGCTCATTTGTTCAATTTAGCTCCACCTGATAGGTTCTTTGTTTAAATCAACTAGTAAGATGTTAGCCTTTTTGTCGTTCGTCGTGAGCTTTTCTTAATTTATCTTACTGACCGGTAGAAAAATTTTATAGGGACAAGCCAATCACCCCTATGACTAGTCAATTGTGCTAACTAAGTTTATTATTATTATTAGTTTAAATCAACATGTCTTCAGGGCATAGTCAAATTGGTTATCATACGATAGATTTATAGAAATGGACAAAGGTCGATTTCTGACGAAGCTAGCAGAAATATCCTCCCATATGGTGACCTGCTCGATTTCTTGATTTACATATCTACGGATGACTATGGGGCCAACCATGTGGGGCATCCGGGGTCAACGTATAACCTTTTGTAGAAATTTATTTAAATCAACACCCAAAATAGAAATGATCGTGGAACCTTAGAACTTTTCTAGGATACCACTACTAGTTTTCTTGCACTCTCCTGATCTATCCATGCCAAAGTTTTTGGATATCTGAAGTAGTAGAGACTTCATTGTGTTTTGACTAAAATCCATTAATAGACTTAGGCATGTCTATTTTTGACCAAAATTAGTTTTATGTGTTCTACTCTCCCGTGTCTTAGCATTCCATAAAACCATATTACTCAGGACCCCTATCATTGTGTACAACCATTTAAAAAGATCAGGCTTTGTGCCATTTGGCACACTATCATATCTTGACCTACATTTTTTTCAAATCACTCTGGTACACCAATTCTAGCTTCCATTTAGTCCCCTGATTTTGTACATGCCAAACTTTCAACATTCATGAATCAGTAGGGTTATTAACAAGTTTTGATTAAAATCCATCAATGGCAATCTAATTATGTGCTAACCTAGTTTAAAGTGTTTATTCCACTCCCCTAGTCTCACATTGCCCAAAAACTTCTTGTTCATGAACCCTACTACTATGATGAACTAATTTTTTTTTTTTAAAAAATCAGGTTTTGTGCCCTTCAGCACAGTGACATATTTGGACTACTAAGAGGTTACATAGTAATTGATGCGGTAGAAATTCACAGCCACATCAAAAATTGATGATGAAACTTCCTCTCATGATGAGATGATCCTACATAGATTAACATGCATCAGAGGGTGTCAAGAGTCATCCTGCCAATACCCCTAAGATGCTTAAGTCAACGTAGGTGGTATGAAAGAAATAAAGCATTAAAAATAAAGAAGAAGCAAATTAGTGTTAGAGTTAGGGTTTTATACTAGGCATTGCTTCGTATTATTAATTGGACATTTATAGAGAAGCATGCTATGAAACCCTAACGGGTTATTAGATCTTGGATTTGCAGATTACATGTCGTGCACTAGTGGGTCATTGTTAGCTGGGTATTACTAGTCCTCCCTTCTAGTTAGATTGAGAAGCAAAGTCAAATGAAGTCTGATTCAAGGGGTTCGGGATATTGTCCTGAGTATGGAGCACAGGGTGCTTGAGGTACTGAGCTGCCAAACTACTGAGTTGTCGAGCTATAAGAGTGTCTTGGGGAGTTGAGTTACAGAGTTGGGTTGCTGAGCTGTATTAGGTGCTCAGGATGTTGAATACTCAGGAGTGACTTTAAAGGCTGAATTGTGTTGGGGATTCAGGAATGTAACTCGGATAGGTTGAATTGAGTTGTATGAGATTCATTTCAAGCTGTCTAACTAGAGAAGCTATGTAATCCAATCTACTCTCCATTCTATATTGCTTGGTACTTGAAACATAGGTCTCATTAACTCCTTTGGTAACCATTGGTCTACCTCTAGACCGTTAAAAATATGCATCCATGTTTATTCACCAGATCTGAAGAAACAAGTCACTGCAGGAGGTCTTGGTCACACACTAAAATAAAAATATAAACAAAAAAGAAATATATTAGAGTTCAAAGAACAATTGAAAGATTATCAAACACCATTAATATTCATTGGCACGACACCAAAATTTTAAAGGAAGAGCAAAGTTGTGAGAAGCTTTGTCTTAAAGAGCGATTCTAGGACTTTTCACTGATGCTCCCTTTTGAGTTTTCACTGATGTATCTACCCAAATGCAATCCGTATCATCGCGATAGCTATACTAGGGTGATCGTTTTTGATTGGAGGCATTTGTCACGAGAACCCCGCAATCCCCTAGACCGTTACCATTACTTCATGGTGTTAAATCAGGGTAGACCTCTTACACTTTGTGATAGCCAATGGAATTCTTGGGATGGTTTAGAGTACTTTTGTTAACAACCCCTCAAGTCTAATTATTAGAGGTCTAGGATCGGAGTTTGCCTTTTGGTTCTTCCTCCTCACCCTAGAATATGTGCTAATGTATGTTAAGATCTATTAACACGTTAAGTACGCTAACAACTAAATCAAGGATCAACACATTATGCAGTAAAAAAGATAAGTATAAACACACAAATATTAAGTCAATGTCAAGTTGCTTCCTAATCCTAAAATTAAGGAAACTATTCCATGGAGATGGAGATACAAGTCGAAAACATGGAAATATGCATACTACAACTCAAATGAAAGAGAGAAGAGTAAGAAGGCTCAGTCGTAGGTGTTGATGCTATATTCAAAAGATTTCCTAGCCTCCTTGGTGGACGGAATCCTTGCAACTCCTTGGAAGACGACTCTCTCCTGGGATTCCTTATCATGGGAAACCCCCTTATCCTTAAACATATGCTCCCTTAGTCCTTTTATAGCCTCTAATTTCTTTCAATTTTGGTATGACTTTCCTAAAAAATAGGGGTGCTACCACCGTGCCACGACCATATTGGGAATGATGGCCTATCCGTGTGGCACTCTGGACAATAACAGTTAATTGAACATGAACGTGTTAAGGGATACAGTTAGACCGTGTTCAATGCTGGAATCTCCTCAACGGGCATCAGTGCAAAACATAGTAGTATCAGTGGGCATGACCAGATAGTGTTATGTGCTAGAAGTTTTGATTGACGCTTCGAGGCTGGTTTTGCTCTAAGGGTGATGTATGATCGTGTCAGGGGGCATGATCAGACTATGCATCATGCCGGAATGCATACTTCCAAGACTTTTCATCTCAAATTGAGCTTTGACTTCACGTCCTATTAATAAAACACACAAAGAGTAGTTTTCTAAACTAAAAAGATAAAAAAATATATGCAAAAGCTAAGAACCTATGCAAAATATACTCATGTAATGAAATCAATGCATGCTAAATAGTATCAAAAACATATGTATGAAACACACACATCAAATACCCTCATACTTGAATCTTTTGTTCTCAAGCAATACCTATAATATATTCATATGTGTAAATGATACAGCATAATCCCTAGTGAATTCATCTAATCGTATTTAGTAGTTTCATTAATGAGCAAAGACACACAAATCATCTCAATGTTGTCTAACATGAAAGTTATCCATGTGCAGTGCAAAGTGACTCGACTCGAAAGTGCCAATTGTCAATCCTAGTCATTTTGTCATCTCACTGTGTTCCCAGAGTCTCCGACACAAGAGACACTTACCTGCCACATGCAAGGATCCCCCCTCCCCCTAATGCTTTGTATTGTCTATATAAGATATAAAAGGAGCACTCAATGCCAAGAGACAATGATAAATATTTCCCTCGAGATCTCAAAGGGGTACCAATCCAGTATTTCCTAAGTAATCAGGGCACCATATTGCTTCCACTCATTGTTAAAACATTTTTTTCAAAACAAAATTTTCATCTACTTTTTCTCCTTTTCCCTTGTGGTCTTCAACTCGAGTCTTTCTCTTGTGACCAAAAGTAGTGGAGGTTTCCTAGGAAACCAAGGTACTAGTCCAATATTATGAATTATAACTATTCTTGTATACATCAACTCTCAAAATCAAGTATAACGTTATAGTGTGATACTAAACAAGCAGTCTAACATTGAAATTTTTTGACTCAACAACGTTCATGTCATGCTACCACAAATAGAAAGAAATAAATCGCTAAAGATATGAACATACTTTTCACGAAAACATAAAGTTGATCATCGTCTTGTTGTGCCATAAGAAACAAATAAGTAGATGCATGATGACATGGTAAACATGATAATGCAACAAAAAAAATGATGACGAGAGACTAAACTAAGAAACTAATAAAGCAAACTAATAGAACTAGCTAACCCTAACTAAACTAACTAACCCCCCAGACTTGAAACATTCATTTTTCTCAATGATAAATAAAGTCTACTGAGGGGGTGGTGGAAAAGGAGGGAAGTGAGGGAGGTTACCCTGTGATACATGGTAGCTGTACATCTCATCCATATGCTAGCGGTATCCCTTTAACTGGTTATAGTACTCTTTTCCTTGGCGATGCTTCTCCTCCTTATTGCAATGCTTACCCGCATGTTGATAATAATTGTCTACCCTCTGGTAGTACTAATCCATCCTTTCATTACACTCATCCTTATCAAAAGCTTTTCCCTTACTCTTATCATGAGAGCTTGATCCTTCTTCGGGTCTTCGCTTCAACATCTTGATCTTGCACACAATTGAAAACAAGGTAAACTTGAAAGAAGGAGAGTTAGGGCTTGAGTGAAGAAGGAGAAGTGGGAGAGAAGAGAGGTGGAGAAACCTCTTGCAAACCTATTCTTATAAATTAATACAAGATAAAGATACCAATGAAAATGAATACAACTGAAATAAACAAGTTTCACCAATGAAACTTTACTTTGAGCGTATTGGATTGCTTTGGATTGACTTCTGAAGGTCTAAAATACAATAACGCTTTCCTTCAAAATATCTAAGAATCAACGTCTAAAATCCTCCACAAAACTTTCCATTATAGGCTATAGGCTGGGGCTAAAAATCGTCTAATAGTTTACTATAGCTCCTATCAATCGATTTCTCATATCAAAATTGAATGCTCAACACGAGGGATAACAATTGACTTCTATACCACTATCAATCGACTATTGCATTAGTAGTCAAATTCCTTGATTGACTCATGAACCTTCTATTAGATTCCAAAGTGACATCAATCAAGTGAGCCACTCAACTAATGCATCAATTGATTAATGTGTTTTATCAGTCGATTGATCACACCACAAATCCATTTAAATCCTCTCAAACCTTAAACTCGTGATTTAGGGTTCATTAGTTGATTGCTATTCTTATAATAGTCAACTGATTTCTCTATTCCAACCTTGCTAAGAATGAATTTTACTTTGCCTAATATCTTATTGGCCGACATATTGAGATTTCACCAATACCAAACATCCAATCCTTTTTTTTGACAAGTTTTGACTTCTTGTCTCATGCTTAACTTCTAATCAATCTTAACCTACCAAAACTTTATCATTGCCAAGCATCCGATCCTCCTTAACCTATTGAACTTCTCATCTCATGCCTAACATCTAATGCTTCATGACCTATCGGGACTTAACTCCTTGTGCCTAACATCCAGTCCTCCATGACCTTTAGGGACTTCATCTCTCATGCCTAATATCCGATCCCCCATGACCTATTAGGACTTTTCATCATTTTGAAGTGTTCGATCAATCTTGATCCACTTGAACTTCAAGTCTTATGTCAAGTGTCCGATCTTTCATGATCCACTTGGACTTCACTTCTCATGCTAAGTGTCTTGTCCTCTATGATCCACTTAGACTTTGCCCTTACCAACTTCTTATTGGACATCCAATCACTAAGTGTCCGATCAATCATAACCCACTTAGACTTCACCCTTGCTAACTCCTTGCTGGACTTCCAACAGAACGTGCATGGTCACCCTTGACCTAATTATACTTTCCATTGCCAACTCCCTATTGAACTTTCAACCATTAATTATTTGATCAACTATAATCTACTTAAACTTCTGTACTATCAAGTATCTTGTCAACCTTAATCTACTTTACTTTTTGCTCAACCAACAAACATTGAACCACTCTTGGCTAACCCTGACCTGAGATCGATTTTACCAACAATCTCCCCCTTTAATAATTTCTCCTTGTATTTGACATCTCAATCTCGACAATCAAACATTAACTCGAGCTTGATCAACCTTGACCAAAGGTCGATTGCACTAACAAGTTGAAGGGGGAGTATATCACATGGTTTAGACTTTTCTTATATGTTGTTATATTACACCTAATTTAAAATGATTGCCAATCATAAAGAAAGGAAGAGATTGTAGTGTTAGTATTAGTCCCAGTACCAATTATGAGATGATTGTAAAGGGCTCATTTTGTATCATATACCATTATTAATAAAAGGCAAAGTTGATTATTATATTTATTTCAATTTAGTGCCGATTGAATAAATATAATAATGTCCTTGGGTAGTAGATTCCTATCTACAGCATATCAATTGGTTGAATTGATAGTAAGATATTGTAAATATATATGGAATACTACTCTTAACTATTCCTAGTCAAGCATTAATATACAAGGACAATATTAATGCGTTGAGACTAGCATGTACGTCAACGGATGACTTAATCTCACAAGTCATGGATATGAGATATCAGGTTGACACATGAGTATATATTAGAGAATATGT